>BJCM01063843.1:0-14609 GCA_018326385.1 Flaveria bidentis
GATTTTTGAGAGTAGAGAGTAGAGAGCGTTTTTGAGATTTTTGCGGAGCGCGTTTTTGAGATTTTTGAGACTAGAGAGTGTTATAAGTTGTTGTGATTCAACAAAAACATCACATACATATATATACTAACCTAGTGGGGGTATAATGGTAAAAAAACATCAAAAAAACGGTCAAAATTCGAATGTAACGGCCATATAGCCGTTGTATAACGGTTATATTTTGAAAACCGGTTTGAAAACCGGTTTGGGTGGGAACCGGTTTGGAACCGGTTTGAGACCGGTTTGGAAACCGGTTTGAACACCGGGTCGGGTTGAAACCGGTTTGAATGCTTGGAATTGTAAACCGCCCTCGAACCGGCGGTTTGAAACCGGTTTGGGCCCAAAACCGGTTAGGGTTTTTTTCGCGAAACCGGTTCCGAACCGGTTTTTTTGTACACATCTAGTTCATACCGAAAAAGAAACAATCACGTAATTATCTTACTAAACCTATCGACATGCTTACAAACTACTTGTTATCAACGAAAAAATATCATCTATTATACGTCTACTATACTTCTAGTGTCATCACAACTGCATAGTATAATTTACGATGATTAACTTGATATGAGATTATAACATAAAACATTTGTTAGCGTCTCACTTTATCAAATTATATTGATGATTTTTGTCATGTCATATTATAACAAGTTTAAATAACAATACGAGTTATATGTCTATGATTAAATAAAGTGACAATTTAAAAACATAAAAGAAAAACTCATCAAAAAGAGCTGCATGTTACCTTTGGAGCAAATCACATTTGCACATGACCTAAAAAGGGCAAATTTATGAACTGTAAGTGGTCACAAAACAGTTGGTGTTTGCATGGATAAAGCCATGGATGAGTATTAAAATAAGGTCTAAAAAGCATAAAAAATCTAAAAATGAGGGGTCCAAACTGGAAAAGTGATGGTACAGGGTATAAAGTTTGATCAGGGCCCCTTTAAATTATAAAAATGATGAAAAGGGTCCTTTGACTTAAAGTTAGGGCAATGGGCCAAGGGCTTTACTCAAGTATATAAGAATGCCATGTTTGTGAGAGGGAGGCACAATAATGATGTTTAAGGTAATGCAGTTTTTTATCCATTTTCCAAATCTTGAATTACACAGTTTGTCTTAACTTTGGAAAAAAATATGAAGAATAGAAGTTTAGGTTGTATTCTTGGTGGGTTTTGTTTTAAACAATTTGAGATGAAGATTTTTGTACATAGGTATTTAGGAATTTGCGTCTTCAATCAACTGAATATGCTACATTTTTTTTTTTTTTGTAAATTTAGTTAGATGTGAGAGTAGAAGCTTGAGCTTCTTTTACTCAGATGTTGAAACTTTTGTTATATTTGACATATTGCTTTTGATGGATTAATTTTTATATTTTTAACAAAGCTCGGGCTCGAAAAAAACTTTGGTTGGTTAAGAAAACATTTTAGAATTTTCTTAAAAAGTAAAACAAATGTGCTACTTGAAAATTGATTTTTAGGAAAGCTAAGACTTTTAAAAAATAAGATTACTCAAATACTGTCAAACAGTTTTTACTAAAATGTTGTCTAATAGTTATTTTTTCTTATTTATAGCTGTGTGTGCCCGTCGTTTACATTTTTTGCTAAATTATAGCATTAATTTATCAAACACTTGCATAACTATGACAATTACAAATGAGATCTTCACTTCTGCATAGTCATGCACAAATCGGGTTTTGGGCCGGACCCGGAACCGGGTTCAAACCGGGTTTGGTCCAGTCGGGTTTTTTTATACCCGGGTATTGGTGAACCCGTGTGCGAACCCGGGTCGGGTTCACTTGCGGGAAAACCCTACCCGCTATACCCGGGTCGGGTCGGGTCGGGTCCAATACCGGGTTTAGTTTATTTTTCTAATTTTTTTTCTTTTTTTTATGTCAAATATCGGGTTCACTTCGGGTTTAGACCGGGTCGGGTTTGGGTCGGGTCCGGGTAGAGTCGGGTTTTAGAAATTAAAAAAAAACCCAAACCGGGTTGAAACTGCCGGTTTATTCCGGGTACGAATCGGGTACACCCGGTACCGGGTTGTACCCGGACCCGGGTCCGGGTCGGATACGCCGGGTCGGGTCCATACCCGGTTTTTTTGTGCAAGTCTACTTCTGCAGGACTCATATGTTATAGGTTATTTTTATTTTGGGTTGGGCTTAAATATATAGATATTCAATTTTGTAACAGATTGGGTTTTTGGTTCTGGTATAGTGGTATCAGACTATCAGGTATATACATTTTCTTTGTCTTTTTTGAACGACAAACGAATAATTATTAAGTCCGGTCACATGGGTAGACTCATTAGCGAAATGACACCCATGCCTGCGACACAGACAGCGCTGGTGACCCTGCTCGCCCACCATTCCAAGGGAAACCCACCACCCAAAGGCCCACTGTGATAAAACCTTTGGCCCACCTGGAGCATATTACACCTAGTGAGACTCCAACCCATGACCTTTACTTTGGAAAGTCATTAGGTGTCTCCTCCTAAACCATTTGATCTACGACTCATTGACATTTCCAATGCTTCTAAGTTCCGATGCATTATTTGAGATGTTATCTCAATTACTTTACTTTTTTTAACGGGGAAATTTATTCTTAATAATTGATCAACTACTTAGCTAAGGTAAGCAGGGATCTACAAGAAGCATGTGATTTTGAAAATATGTGTGATTATAAAACTAAATTCGTTAATTCTAATTTTATTATTAGATTACACCAAAGTTTAACTAACCTGCACTTGGAATTAAAAAAAAACCCAGACTTAGAAAAGAACACATGTATACAAAATATATAACACACAAAACACGCAAGTTTAACCAATCAATTATAAAACTTATAATTTCAAATGCATGTCTGACAAGCTACATATATTAGTTTCTAAATATCATATGCTAGCAAATATACGAATTACACCAAACCACGCTGCATTTCCTCAGTTCATTACCTGAGGTGGAATTGCACCACCCAGTAGTTCCCATTAATCGACCAACGGTTATCACCTAATTACGTTAACTACTGTAAGCCGACACCATCGGGTAAACATAAATGATAAGCATTTAACTAACTTTATGATTACTAATAAAGCACGATCAAACAACATTCACTAGTTCACGTGGTTAAATGCTCAAATGTTTAACACATACAAAGAAAAATTAACATCTTGTGATAAAACAAAATAATCAAACAAGAAGCTTTAGTGCGATAGCAAGGAAACAATTTGCAAAAAAAATAAAAAAAATAATAGTTATATATTTTCACCGAATTTGGTGGGTTAATCAAAAACCCTTTTTAAAATTTTGGTTTCGAATTATCTAACGAGAAAAACCACAAACCAAATACCTATTTTTTTTTTTAAATTTTACTTCGAAGCTATAAGAATGTATCTCCATTAAATTAAAAAAAAAGTTGACAACGAATAAAACCCTTATTGAGGGTAAAAGAGTGAATTTACAACAGTTTCATTAACATCTATCATAATAACTATACATTGTTTTGTTCTCTTATTAATACATTTCCATCATTTGTTGTTCACTTGTCTTACAAAGGAATATATTATATTGGGCTAAGTCACATGATTGTGCCAAGGTAGAGGTGTACAAATCGGGTTGGAAGCCGGGTTGGGTTGGGCTAACAAAAGTCAAAACAAATTTTTTTGAACTGACTCGTGTTGAAACTGGTTTGAGTGACGGGAATGGCTGGGTTTAGTTCATGTTGATTGAAACCATGTTGAAAACAGGGTCTGTTTGAGTTTGAAACCATGTTTGAATCGGGTCGGTTTGGGTTTGAAACCAGCTAATAAGAACCGATCCCAACCCTATAGGTTGGGCTTAGGTTGGAGTGAAACTAGTGCATTTAGGTCAGGTTGTCAATTTGTTTTTCAGACCTGTCGTATATAACAAGAACTTATCCCTCATCAAAAAACATGGTTCAAAACCTTTAGGCACCTTTGTTAAAAATATATATAACAAACAAATAACTGAATGATTCTCAGTTCTCACTTTCTAAGGTCTTTGGCTCTCAAAATAAACCCAAAAACACTAAATGACTTATTAATTACCGAATAACTATAAGGGGAAAGAAAATCGCTATTCGCTTTCATTTTGGGGATAAATTTAGGGAAACCGCCAGTTCGCCAAACCGATGAAAGAGGACGAGAGAAGATCAATCGATGGGAGAAGATTTGATGATCATTCAATCATCAATATGACCATTAACGATTCGGTTAGCGTTTTTATGAATCTGCTATGTTATTTTGCTACAATATATGATTCGATTCAACTACTATTGCTTCGATAGAAGGCAATCAATCTGCTAGTGTGTTCCAGTTACTCGCTATTGTTTTTTAATTTGATGACAAGTATCATTGCTTCAATCGCTATTGTTTTATAATCAATTGGTTATTGACTCACTATTGTGTACATGTTATTTATATCATTGTGTGACATGATTAATTAATTCAAATCTGTTTAATGTAATGGTAGGGCGATAGGGGTTTATAAACAAGTAATAAAGTAATTAACAATGAACATAAGTTTAGTAACAAACAATTGATTCATATCTGTTTGGTATGATCAGTTTATTTAAATCTGTTTAATGTTTTAGACTTCTTAATTTGTGATAGTTATAAGTGTTAATAAGCAAGTAACAAACATTAGATCTTAGGGGCTGTTTGGCACCTTATAACCAGACTCTTAATGGTTCAAATGTCTAAATGCTTCATAACTTAATAGTTCAGACTGTTTGTTTCGCAAGCAAATGTTTGAATGGTTCATACATTTGTCTTTGAATGGTTAAACATTATACTAGTGTTGAATAGTTAAGAGGTCTAATGCTCAATGGTTAAGGCCTCTTATCTGTGAATTGGTTGGATATTTGCATTTGAATAGTTAAACGATATACTAGCTCTTAATGCTTCAGACCTCTTAAACAACCCCTTAGTTTCAATAAGCAAGTAATTGACATTAGATTAAGTGCTAATAAACATAGTGTGATAAGGGATTAAGTGTTAAATGATTTGTCATATTCAGATCAACACTGAAAGTTCCAATAGGGTCACTCAACAAGGGCCAAATAGTTCAAACAAGGTGTATGCATGACATTAGGAGAGAGCCTAACTTGAACCTTCAAAACGGTTGAGATGCCTCTGGTACCAAGTTATACATGTCATTTTCTAAGTGGTTATGCATATTTTAGAGAAATGGAGTACAACCCAAAACCGGTTATTGTACATAGGTTTGTACCCGGTTATATATGCACACTATATATGTGTAAGTGTGTTATGGTTTCAAGTTGTATTCTTGTTAAGAATACAAGACAAACACAATTCGTTTTCATCAAAATAGCCATCCTTATGTTAAGAGGTGAATTAAGTTGCACTGAATCACTCGGTGACAACAACACTAGTTCATATTCACTCCACTCACAATGTTATTTAGTTCCAAGGGAACTTATTGTAATGCAAACCAAGAAATTATACATACTTTACACAAATCTCACTCTTCTTCAATACCATAGACTCCAAGGAGGTATTAGGTATGGGCATACGCAACCACTGAAAGCCTTGCCTTCAAACACACAAATTTGGCATGTTATTTAACAGGTTTTTTGTTTGATTCCGGATTAATATTCAGATGAATACAGAAAGAAAAACAACTCACATTATGTCCATGTCAGTTAAGCTGAGTGTTGTATGACCCGCAATGAGGGCATTTATGGTAGCACCAATGGAATGGTGTAGTTCCTTTCTTCTCACAATCATTGCAGAAAATGTCCTGAAAAGATCCATATTTGAAATTGATCTCATGATATGCATTTACCACAACATTTTTGCAATGCGTGTGCGCGTATGTGTATATATAATGTTTATAACCTCTGTCCTGCCCAAATACTCTTCAGGAATTTTCTCTTCAGCTAGCACTGAATCCAAGATCTTGAAGTATACCTATTTTGGACGTTGTAAAATCAACTTTCAAGGATTTCTATTTTTTTTCGTTTTTTGTTTTTTTAAATAAGAGTGATTACAATGTGAACTAACTTGGTTCTTCAATAGATATATGAAATTGTATGCGTAGTAGGTTGCTTACCTGCATATCCCCCAATGACTTGTTGCATATTGGGCAAGTATAGGAGGAGGAAGTGTATTTCTGACAGAAGCATTGAAGAGCGATTGAAGGAAAACATAAACATAAAGATATGAGAGGAGACGAGACGGGATGAATACCTGAAAACACGAGGAATGCATTACATGACCACACCGAAGGGACATCACGGAATTCTTGGATGTGAAGATGTATTCATGGCATACTGGGCAATTAACTTCCAGGCACTTCTCCCTGCAGGTATGCTCTGTAAGTGACCTTTCCATGCATGCATTACAATTCATGAAATGGAAATAGTCAATCCCTAAACCTTTCCCCACCCTGCACAAGTTACAGAATGGGCAGTGGTAGATTTGCCTGTTGATCCAATTCTCAAAAGTTAACAAACAAAATCAATAACAAGTTAAAAACTAGTTATATAATAAGCATATAGTTAATCACCTCTCATCATCAAACAGCTTGCATATCGGACAATAGTATCGGGCCATGAATAGGTTACAAGTAACGTTTGAGCATATTGGACCAATAGGTTGAATTATCAAGCATTCCATGCACATCATCATGGTTGTGGCTTTCCTGCAAGTTATGTATGTGAGAGTATTTCAAAATGTTTTATTCTTGCTTCGATGTTCATAGTGAGAAAAGTTAGTGTGCGCAACTACCAATCCATTTTGTGATCATTTGCGTCGTCATGGCAAAGCCTGCAAGTGTATAGTTTATTGCAACATGAAGCCACAAGTTTGCAGTTTCTCTTATAGTGTTGACATCCAAACACTAGTTTGTCTGAGTCGCGATAAGATGGATAAACACCTTGATCATTATCTAGCGCGCTGAGGAAATAACAAACAAACCAAACTTTCAACTCAGAATCCACAAATTAGCACAAATGAAAAGGAAATATAAATTGATATCAACCTCATTATCAGATTCTGTATTATGATTGATTTCTTATGGTTGGTGTGGACAGGTGACTGTGGTGCTTCGTGGTGGTTGCGGAGGATGCAGATGGTGACCGAGCAAGTACGAAGGTTGCTTGAAGCTACACGGTGGTCGGAGGAATACTTGAACCCATTTTATAAGGAGTTTGTAAGGAACCCCGATTTAAATCCTTTTCTTTTTTATTTCGTTCTTTACTTTCAATAAAATTCATATTTTAGTTCCTAATATATCTTAACTTCAATACGTATAATCATTAAATTTTTAATAAAAGAAAATTGGCAATCACAAAACTAATCGAAAACTAATCGGTAACTTGCTGATTGTATTGAATTGTGTTTTAGGTTACAATAGATGTCCTCTATTTATAACCATAGAGTCCTATACAAATCAGATACTAAACCGACTAAAAAGTAGGGATAAAAACTAACTCAAAAACCCCTTGGTTTGCAAGTACCTCAACATTAGTCCTTGTACTTATAACCATTTACAAGATTAAACTAACAATTAATTATATATATTTTATAAAATAGTTTATTATAGATGGAAGAGGTGTTAAACATGCTGCAGTGTCATGCCTCACGTTACTCTCCTCAAGCCAACTTTTATATTTTTTTATGATTATTATTCTGACTTTAAGAATTAAACAAAGTAATAAACATTAATAGTGACTTGTATTTCTTTCGATAATACGTTCTCTTCCTAGAATTGTTAGTTGATTTTATTTTTGCTTTCAGTAATCGATCTTTTTATATGACTATGTTTACGGGACACATAAATAGTAGCTTTTATTTCGTTGGATAATTAGCTTGTTAAAACCAAACAAATTCAGCTTGAGACGATTCGACTCGAGCTTGGTAGCTTGTATGTTGAAGGCAGCTTGCTCGTTGGCTTGTTCAAATACCTAGTTGATTATCTTGAACTGTCCCATTTGAACGAATAATTATGGCTCGAACTGCTTGAATCTGTTAATCACTTAATTGGTTTGACCAGATTTCAAAATTGTTTTTTCCCTTTTAAGAGCTTATTTACGGATTTATTTATTAGTACTAATCTATATTTTAATCATATCAAAATTCATTTTTTAATTATTTAAAAATTCATATTTTATAAGTGATAAATCTATGTCAGTTGAATCAGATTATTGGTTTGACGAGTTTTGAAAATATTATTTTTCCTTTTAAGATCTTATTTATGGATTTATTTATTAATCACTGCTCTATATTTTAATTATATAAAAATATATAGTTTATTAGCATGATAAATCTATATCATATATAAAATACTCTCATATTTTGTCGTCACTCAATCCAGTTAGTCAACAAATCAAACACCTCTGCGGCTTTGTGATTTTTTCTCCTTTTTGATATTTTATATCACGATCCATGATATTGAAATTACTCTCGTATTTTGTCGTATGTTTCCATCTTTAGCAATCCGTATAATTTATAAAGCAGTATGTTTTTTATGTTATATATATTTGCACATGTATTTGTACTATATTTGTTGTGTTAATTACCATATGTACTTTGCTTCTTTTTTTAATTATTTGGTATTATGATTATGGTTAGTGTTTCACTCAGTCCTATTTTGTTCTTTATAGTAGGTACTCAAGGTTTTCTTGAGATCTTAGTACATGGTAAACTAAGAAAATCTGAGTCTTAAGAATTTCAGTACTTATTTATCATAAGTTGAGGGGAAATCACTATTCGTGAAAGAGCAAGTCAATTGCCAAGACCGTGATTATATTTGAGCAAGTTGAGTTTTAAAATATTAATAAAGAGTTGGATCTTAGTATTACCAGATCAACATATATTAAGTTCATGAATTTCTGAAGTTGTTATCCAATTATTTAATAATACCTTAATAATAATAAATAAGATTTTTGATGCAGCGATAACTTTTAAAACCAATGTAGGTTAATAACGTCACTTTAGCCATGGTGAAACCCCAAGACCACCGCCTCTAAAGCCTCATGTCTCATGTGCACCATTTTAATGCCAAGGCTTATAGTTAGACAAAACCTACTCTATTATAATTGAAGACCCTAGAGGATAGTCAAATACCCTTATATTAGGCTTGGTTAGAGGGGTTAGGTCCAACTTAAAAGTCGAGTATGTAATTAGTAGGAAGTTAAGAGTTAGATATGTTAGTTATAGTAGTTATTGTTAACCCCCTATTGTAAGGGTATAAATACACATCTTGCATAACAATTTCAGTGTGGAAATCATTTGTGAGTTTGTGTGTGTTTCTTGTTCTCACATCATGATTCCCCGCGAGTCACTGCACATTTGTGCATACTCCTAATCTTGTTCACCTAACATGAAATAGATCCTAAACAATGATCAGAAAGGGCCTCAACAACCACTATACGTTGTTGTGTTGTTTGTAGTGATATCTTTCTATCCCTTGTTTTACTTATTTTCTTTACAAATGTTTACTTGGTCTCATATAGAGTGTATAATTTAATAAAAACAAACAATATAAAGTTCTGTTTATTTGATGATCTTATACACCTAAAATCATAAGCTAACCAAAAAACTCACCTATAAATATTCCTAACCAAGCAACAGGTGTTCTTAGTTTGTTCGGTTATTTCGGTTATGATCTTATTATTTGGCTTTTCTACTCATAAGAGTTCAAGATAATTAATTGCCTCATCGGGGTCAAATGTATATATTCATGCAAAATAAACTCATTTTATTTTCATCAAATTAGCCAACAACACTAGTTTATAACCACTCCACTCACAATGTTGCTTATTCAATATGGAACTTATTGTAGTGCAAACACCTATGCATAGTTTCACATATTTAATCCTTCTTCAACACCATAGATTCTCACCGAAGTCCTTGCCAATGAATACCGCATAGAAAAGCAATCCTCGCTAACGTTATATCCAAGTTAGATAAGTCGGGAGTTGTATGATCCACAATGAGTGCATTTATGGTACAACCAATGGAACGCTGCAGTTCCTCTCTTCTCACAATCATTGCAAAAAATGTCCTGAAAGTAAACCATATTTGAAGTTCATCTTAAAAATATTATGCATTTTGCATAGCATTATTGCACTGTGTGCGTATACATAATGTTTATAACCTGTGTCTTGCCCAAATACTCCTCCGGAATTCGCTCTTCGGCTAGCATTGAATCCAACATCCCAAAATATACCTGTTAGAAGATGCAAATTCAACTTTCAGGGATTTATTAAACAAGAGAGATGACAATGTGCAGCAACTTGGTTCTTCAATATATGTGATTGTATCAGTAGTAGGTGACTAACAAACTCACCTGCATATCCCCCATAGATTTGCTGCATATCGGGCACGTATATTCTAGGGAAGCGTATTCCTGACAGAAGCATCTTCAAAGAGTCGATATACATGAGTAAAAAAACTTAAAAATAAAGATGTGAAATGAGATGAATACCCGAAAACATGTGGAATGCATTATATGACCACACGGAAGGATCTTCAGAGGACTCGTGGATGTGAACACGCACTCTTGGCAAATGGGGCAATTATCTTCAAGACACTTCTTCCTGCAGGTATGCACTGAAACTGCCCTTGAAAGGCATGCATTACAATTCATGCAATGGAAATAGTCAATCCCTAGACCTTTCCCCACTCTGCATAGGTTACAGTATGGGCAGTGATAGATTTCCCTGTTGACCCAATTCTCAAAGGTCAACATACAGAATCAATAACAACTTAAAAGCTTAATATACAATAAGCATATAGTAAATCACCTTTCATCATCAAACAGTTTGCATATAGGACAGTAGTATTTGGCCATGGATAAATTGTTACAAGTAACAGTTGAGCATGTTGGGCCAATTGGTTGAATTTGTAAGCATTTCATGCACATCATCATGGCTGTGGCTTGCCTGCAAGTTAAGCATGTAAGAATCTTATAAAATGTTTTATTTTTATGTTGATAAAGATAAAAGATAGTGGCGCGTCTACCTATCCATCATGTGATCACTCGTGTCATCGTGGCAAAACCTACAAGTGTATAGTTTGTCGCAACATGAAGCCACAAGTTTGCAGTTCCTCTTATAGTGTTGACATCCAAACACTAAGGTTTGAGAGTCGTGATAAGATGGATAAACACCTTGATTATCATCTAGCGCGCTGAGGAGCAAACCAACAAAACTCGTAACTCACTATTCACAAAGTAGCAGAAACAAAACGAAAACGAAGTACAAAAGTGATATCAAGTAACCTCATATTGTCAGGTTCTGTATGACCGAGCAGGTACTAGGGCGTATTCGGCTCGTTTGGGGGATGATTGAACCAAATATATCGGGAGTTAACAAGCTCAAGCTCAACAAAGGGAACCCAGGTTTAAATACTTTTTTTACGTCGTTATTTATTGAGATTATTTTTAGCTGTTTAATCTATCCAATACTTGCAATAACTAAATCTATATTATTTGTTTCTTCATAAAGTAATTTAATTATAGATGGAAGAGGCGTTAAACATGCTGCATCTTCAGCCTTCACCCACTCACGATTTTTTAGTTTGACTTTAAGAATTAAACAAAGTACTAAACATTAACAAATGATGCAGATTGTTACTCTGTGACAAGAAAGCTCATAAGTATGTTTGTTTAAACTCATATTTTGTCTTCAATCAATCCATTTAGTGAACAATCAAACACCTTTTTGGCTTTGTGATTTTCTCTACTTTTTGATATTCTAGACGATTCAAAAGTGCTCACGTCACCAAGAATCCATGATATTGGATAAAATCTTTAAAATCAAAATTATTTATTTAACTAGAATTATTAAATTTCTCTAAGGGAGTTTCTTTCTATACTAGGTGGTTAATAGATAGAAGAAAACTAATTAAAACTCTTTTATGTTATATGTGATTTTTAGTAGATCCTAGCAAATGTCAGTGAGGTGGCAAGAGTTTAGCTTTTTATATGAGGGGATGTTTAAAGTGTAGTAAAACTTTGAATTTTTAAATACTATCAAATAATTAACTTATACAGTTTGATCTTTTGTATTGTAACTTGTTATAGTATCAAATAATTACTTTTTTTTTCTTTGAAATTTTGGCATAAATTTCATTAACAAGCGACTTCGTTTGGTTTTATTTTGTTGATGCTGACATTCACAAGAGGTTGTTGCCTCATGGCTTTGATTTGGCTGGTAAGGGGTAAACGAGTCAAGTTAGGCTTATGAGCTACTCGGGATCGGCTTGGTAAAAACTAAAGGCTCGAATCAAACTGACTCATTTAATAACATGCTTAAACTCATATTATGACGCATTTAACAAACATGCTCGAGCTCAAGTTTTAGAAATAAAGTTCTAAATCGTCAAACCAAGATGGATTCTTTTAAATCAAAACGAGCTAAGCACAAATCTAGATAGGCTTTTATTTGACTTTGCTCGACTCATTTACAAATCTAGATTTAGGTGCTAACATGGAACTGCCCAGCCCTCTTTTATTATTTATTTATTTATTTCATCCCCAGTAGTTCTAATCTCTTGTAACTCCTTTTCGGTCCAGTAGCCCATCAAGGTCCAATGGACCAATATAATGTTAATTCATTTTCTTATGGGAACCAAATTAATTAAATAAAATAAACGGATCCACAGTTAGCTCCATTTTCTTCTACAACTACAGAATAATAAAACAAATATAGATAATAAAAAAAGCCTAACTAAGTTACATTAAAGTACAATAAAACATTAAACATATATTTTTCATATCAACGTTAACATATTTAATAGTTAGTACTTAGTAAACATAAGAATATGAGTATATAAAATAGATCGATATCTAAGATAACATGATATACTGTGTTTATGTAGTTGACAAGATGTCACATGTTGAGTATATACTATTATGAGTTTTATGTCCGTTTGAGATTGACACAAAGACATAATCAAAACTTTTGGTAAATTATCTACATTGGACTTAGTTACAATAAACAACAAACATGAAACCAAAATTAAACACATGATGAGAGTTACAATATTGTTGAGAAGTGATTGTTCGAACTATTACTGAAGTGGATGGAGAAGTCGGATGTTTTACAGTAAAAATATCCACACTAAATGTCAAGACTCGACTTGATGCTAGCCAAAGAACTAATGTTAAAATGATAAGTAGTAAGAGTCAAGGGTCCTTGTTTCAAACCTTTAATAACATATATTTGCAAGTATGAAGATACACTAGAATCGCTCAAACTCTTAGGAAGTTCGAAGTTTGCTGCAAGATAAAGGAGACAAGATAGCGTGAAAAATCTATCAAGACCTTAGTAAGAACTTGTATAATTAGATTTTCCCAAATCCTTATCCATCAAGCTTCGATACCAAGTACAAAAGCACCAAACAATCCATTGAAACAATCTTTCAAACTTCCATTGTTCATTCATACTTTAATCATAATGTCTTTTGAAGATCATTTTTGACTAATTTTGTACAATCGGTTGGTAACTAGAATGTTTATATTAATGTAATCACATTCCATGATCACATAGTTACATCGGTTACAAATATAAAATTGAAACATATACAAAAAATTAACAGTGAGTTACTTGCAATACGTTTCAAGTTAGAATTTTGAAAGAACACATGTTTTGAAAAGGTACAATCACATCTAATATTTATCAAGAAACTGATAATTATTAGGTAATGTTGTTAAAATTCAACTGAAACGCAATAATAGATTAATAGGGCGATAAATCACAATTGAATTAATGTTCAGTTTAAATTAGATAAATCTTTATTAGAATCTTAGGCAACGAAGCCACATGCACTTGACATGTTGATGAGGCCCTCGTCCCCGGCCCCCGAGGAATCGTTTTCGCAACCTTGAGTGCGTAGTCACGAGCACTTGACATGTAGAGGAGCCCTCCATTAGGAATGGTTTTTGCATCTACGAGTGTATTATCCCGATTTAATAGGGAACAATGCCTTGTTTATATATATTTTTTATCAAACATTGAGGATGATATCTATGTGTAAGTGTCGACTAGTCATATATGATCAGTTTTTTCTTCTTTTTGTTTTTTGATTTCGAATTTCTTTCTTGTTGATTTGACATACTGGGAAGATTTCCCAATTTCATCACTCAAAGTCACATGTATATTTTGGAATTTGTCTCACTTACAAATATATATTTGCCGATAAATTTAGAAAACCCTTTTAAGTTATGGTTTAGTTTGATAATAAAAAATGATATAGTTATGCAAAAAAAATGTTTATAACAGTGAATGAAAAGT
The DNA here is from genome assembly GCA_018326385.1 of Flaveria bidentis. NCBI lineage: Eukaryota > Viridiplantae > Streptophyta > Magnoliopsida > Asterales > Asteraceae > Flaveria > Flaveria bidentis. Next base: position 14,319 of record BJCM01063843.1, read on the forward strand.
AAGATTTTCACATCTTTTTGTACATATATGACTCGTGGCTTTTAACTTTATTTCCTTAGCGTCACAATCTATATGGAAAGTTTTAAGGTTCCATTTTCAAATAACTAAACCCTAATAAAAAATGTTACAGAAAAAGAAAATTAATAGCACCTAAACTGTAAAAGATATTGAGCGAGTAAATATAGAAGAGATATACCATTTTGTTGTAAAAGTTAAACAAAGTGTTTAACCAACAATTGAATCCCTAACCAAAAAAAAATAATAAATGTCAAAATTCTCACAAGCATATAT
>BJCM01063844.1:2500-12919 GCA_018326385.1 Flaveria bidentis
CATTGTTAAATAAAAATATTAAATATCTAAGAAACTATAAATGACAAATAATAAAAATTAAAAACTATAATATTATAATTTAAAATATGATATAATTAAAATCTAATAATTTAGTAAATCTTAATAAATGATTAGCATAAGAAGATTTACATGTTTAGATATATAGTTGTTTAGTTATTTACTTAAAAACCCTATCATTTAATATTTAAAAATTTTTTATCAGGAAGTAAGATAATTATTTAGTAGTAATAAAATAACTCAGATAAAATCAAGCAAATGATTTTAAAACTAATATTGGAAAATTTTAGATCGCTTGATTGTGTAGAGAAATAACAAAATTATAATTCTATAATGAAAGAGAGATATGCAGGAAAGAAAATAAGAAATTCATATAAGAAAAGGAGAATATGATTTTAATAAGTATTCAAAATCATCTTAATTAGAGTAAATTACATAAAAGGACATTTATCTTTAGAACTAATTTTAATTTTCAATCTTTGTTTTCAATAATTACATTGAACAACTTTTATGTATGTGATTTGTTTTATGTTTAATTTTTTATTCTAACGGTCATTAATTTGTATCATTAAGTTAGATCATGTGGTTATCAAATGAGAGTAGATGTGTTAAAAAAACATTTAGGCGGCATAATAAAAAAAACTTACGGACATATTAGGATTTTACTGTTGAGACCAACGAAACCTCAAACAAATTTTATATAATTTTTTTATCACCTTTTTCAAAATGTGGTTATGTAAAAGTTTACTCTTTCATATTCAGAATGCAAGCTACATGAAATTAGTTAAGAAAATATGACCAATAAACATTGAGATTAACGAGTAAATCTTAAAAAATTTTATATTTTTTATCACCACTTTTGTTAAAGTTAGGTTTATAAAAAAAATGTATTGTAATAGATAATAAACTTAATACCTAAAAATTAGAATGCTAGCCACTGTGATGTTATTTAGATACTTTTGTTTTTTTAAAAATGCAAAATTTATAAAATGTATTATACCATATGATTTCTATAATTATATGATTGTGGAAAATACTTAAATTACCTAATGTGATATGCATTCTAGTTTTTATAAATTAAGTTTATGATGGATATATAAATCATACGATACAATTATTTTATAAAACTAGTTTTAGATAAAGTAATAATATTGTTTTAAAAGTTACTCTTCGGTCTCAATGTTTTACTAATCATATATTATAATAGATTGATTTGTTTTTGGATAATGCTACATGGATACTTTTCACACGTCTGCTCATATGGTAATCATGTGACCTAACTTAACGATGCAAGCTAAGGACTATTAGACAAAAGGATGAAAGATTAAACAAACCATATACATAAAAGTTGTATAGTGTGATTATTAAAGATACAAATCAAAAAATAAAATTAATTATAAATATAAAGGTCCTTTTATGTAATTTACTCTTTTAACTAAAATGTGTATATGAGTTTAGACTTGAATCACACCAAGGTATTAACAAACCTTGGCTTATTAAATAGGTAGGCTTATGGGTACTTTATGGAGTATATGGAATGCATTTCTAATTCAAAAGCGGTTTTATATCAAATGTTAACGATCTGTAATGATCTTACGTGGATTTGGCATCTTGCTAGTGATATTTTTTTCAATATAATTAAAAATAAGTAATGATCTTGCGTTGACATTATACTTTGGTTGTTGCATGTGATCGTATCTTTTCAATGAACTCGTACGCAAAGTTAATTTTATTGTTTGGTTTGAAAAAGTGAGGTACGTGTGCCTTTCGGTCATGGTTCCCCACTACGAAATTGTTCACACTTTAAACATATTTTATCATTAGCCTAACTAATGTTTAGAACTACAAGTTATAAAGTGATTTTTAAGATATCAAAAAGCTTAAATATAGAATTATGGGGTTGTTTAACTTGTGCCCTTCAAATATCTCTAATAAGTTGAATTTTTATTAAATAACTAGAAATATATTTAACGAGAAATTAATTTATCCCAAACAATACTACGGGAACCTTGTATATTACAATATATAAACGTTTATTCGTACTAGTATTAGATTTAATTGCAGAAAATGTGTCGTAATTAAAACATAAATTCATAATATGTCTCAAATGATATCAACAATTGGTTTATATTAATAGTAACATAAAAATTAATATTCAACAAAAATTTAAAATTATTAAATCCTAAGAAAATACTAAAGGGTAGCTTGAGAAATCAAATGAAAACATGATATATCTTATTAAATGATTATAATTATAAAATAAAATTTGGCATCAGGATCTATAGGAAAAATCAGCCATTGGTTGGTAACTTTGAGAGCGACATGTGTACCCTATGATTTGGTTTTATCTTTTTATTTTTTTATTTCACAATTGATACGATGTTATATAGAATTGTTTCTACCTTCATAACAAAAAATGTTGGTGTGCTCTGCTAGCTAGTTATGCACTTGCTACTTAGGGTTCATGGTTTGACATTTTTTAATCCCCTCTTGAGTTAACTTTTTTTTTCCTTTTATCATCTAAATGAAAAATAACTTTTTCTCTAATTTCTTTATAATATTTAAGTAAAAAACTTTAAGCCTATTAAAAGTTTTTTTGTACAGCAGACATTATTATAAATTTCTTCCATCTAACAAGAAGCTTGACGGGGAAAACAAAATTACAAAAACTACATGAGATTTTTAGCCAATCCACCCAAACAATGTTAGCCTTAACCTTACGAATTCTATTAATGAACCACAAAATAGAAAACTAACAACATCATCTAATTTATTTTTCTCTTATCTTGATTTTTTGGAATTAAAGTCCTAAACGTTTTGAAATATCCAAATTAAGGACTCATCATGTGATCATCAATTCATCATAACCGCCACCACAAGTATCTCACGAGGTAGAGAATGAAAGAGATTCAATCCTATCCATAACATAACCGGTCAATGGAATAAAGGGGAACAAAATATCAAGCCACTTGGAAATGAAAGACCGAACAGAAGATACGTCCTTAAATTTATCACACTTGAATTTATCACACCTGAGAAAAGATGATTGACGTAAACACTATTCACTTATTGTTTTTAATAGTGTAATATAAGTAATTGTAATTGTATAATTAGAAAAGTTTTAAAAACACATATTAATATTTCTTTCAAAAACTCAAATAAAACACATACTAACAATATCACACAGGCTAGCTCTTCTACAAGCACTCCTTCAAAGCATATTACATAATATTTAAAAAGCAAGAGAAATGAACAGTGTTTTGGTGAATATGAGTGGTCGATCTCGGAACTAACGGTTAGAGGTCATTACAAGATTCAAGGCTCATATTATAACCAGATTACACGTGTGCCTTTGTGGCTTCTCCTATTGTCACATATCGCTAGCTCCATTCATGTAGCCTGGAGGAATGCTTCATGCAATAGCTTTTCCTTTAATAAGCTCGGCGCCACATATACAATCTTCTCACTCCCTTTCTCTTATCTTTCAATAAAAGGCGACCATGGTGATGTCGACGACGTTAGGGTTTGTGGGATTATAATAGTAGAGGGAGGCGTAAGGTTGTTTGAGAGAGAGAGAGAGAAATTGCAGGTCTGATCAGAACGATACAAGGTTCATAACGAGGAAGATGAACATGATGAAGATAACGATAGTGCAGGTCAAATCGAAAAGAAAGGACATGACTTTCTTAGAAGAAAACAATGCTTCAGATCGATAATCGACGAAGACGATGACGTTGGGTGGTTTGTGGCTTAAGAGGCCTAAGAGGCTAAGTGGCTCTAAGGTTTCCATTTTTTTGTGTTCAGACTAAAGTTATCAAACAATGACTGCTACAACCTTGGCAGCTATGTTCATTTTTCGGCACTGTAAATTTGCAATGTTTAGGCTATTTTCAATTGTTTGCGGATTCTAATCACTGATTTCTAATTGTTTTGTTTTGCAAAACCTATAACAGTCTTTCCTACTTATGATTTTTTTATCCGCAGATTAAAACATGGGTTTATTGGAATCTTATTTGGTGCTTTCATTTTCTGATTAGGTTATGTTTGACCATCTACAAGCTTTGAATCCCTATATGTACATTTTGGATTGCCTTATTTTGTATGAGTTTTCCAAGGTACTTTGAGAACACTAAAGATTTGTGAAGAGTAATTAAATAAGAATCATGATAAAGTGTTAAGTTGAGTATAAAATGGTTGTGCGTCAATTTTCAACTAACGTGTTATTGTTTAGTTGTAGGATTTTTACATTGGTCGCTTTTCGCCGCGAAGCTAAGGCTGGATAATCACTAGTTACTTTGAAAAATCTTCCTTGAGATTCAACTTTAAAGCTAAAAATTTCAGATTATATCGCTAATCAAAGAGGAGAGAACGTATTGGGCAATATGACATTGTCAACCATGTGACTGAGCTAAAAAAGGTTACAAGCGAAAGTCAAAGATGTGTTTTTTTTTTTATGAATTTCATGTTTATAATACCGAGTAAAAGGTTTAAAATGGGCAGTCTTTTGTTTTTTTTTTCTTTTCTTTTACAGCAAACTCAAACTACTAATTTACATACTTCTAATTATTAAACCGCCTTTATGCATTATTGATTTGTATTTTGTGAGTTAATTGTTACATGGCTTGATCACAAAATGACATTTAAGTCCCATAAGTCAAAGTGTAACTTTTAACTACTAAACAACATAATGTCGATGCGTATAAGTTATCAAAACTAATCTAGTTTAAGTTTTGGATTTTTTAAAAGTTCCTATTTTTTTTTTTCTTTTTTACCCTCCAACTTGTACAATGATTATGAAATTTAAATGTGTCTTTTACCAACCGTTAAAATTTTAGTTGTTTTGTTTTTTCGTTGCTCCATTCCTACTTGTATCAACGGTTTAACGTTAATTTTTTAATGGTTTTGTTTTTTTTCTATAATGTTTTGAATATTTTGAATTGTCTTGCTGTAATGTAGGAGTTTGTGTCGGTTATATTAAACTTTGATGTTAACAATGACGTTTAGATTTTTTTTCTTACCTTCAACATGCGGTCTTTTGACAACATTTCAAAGTTAGTTTTCTCATGGTTTGGTGCTCCCGTAGCATTGCGGGGGTTTTAATAGTAGTAATTTTTAAATTGCATCATCTTGCTTATGATGAGACTTAGAACATTCATCACTTATGTAGAATTCTATCTTACACCTTGATAACTTGGGCTACAAACCCTTTCATGTTTATTTTGTTGCTTAATTAGAGGCTATATATGTTGGTAGCTAAAGTGGGAAATGCATTTCAGAAGAAGGATTTAATTTGAGACTCCTAGAAAAAAGGTCAAACTTTCATTTACATTAAAATTATACTTGAGTTGTAAATTGTAATGGTTTTTTTTATAGGTGAAACATTACAAAATGTCCTTTTATTGTTTGGTTTAAAAAGTGAGGTACTGGTGCCTTCCGGTCTAAGGGTTTCCCAGTCCCCACTATAAACTTGTTCCCCCTTCTGATAACGATCGAATACAACCTTTATTGATCTACAAAATATCAAATTACAATTTTTTGATTTTTCGGTTCTTGTCAGCAGTTAAAGTTAGTAATATCTTTAATTTACGGGAGTCATAATGAGCCTTATGATCATACATAAGATTTTTTTATATTTTTTTAGTTGTGGATTTAAATTTTCTGATTTTTTTTATAATTTGTTTTTTAGTTTTAATGATTTATTAAGTTATATTATTTTTTTAGGTTTATGTTTTGTTGTTATTAAATACTTATTTACAAATTTACTAACTAAAGTTCCTCGTATTAAAATTTAATATTTGCTAGATTGTTTTACTATAATCGAAATAGTCTTATGTCTTTTATACACGTGTATGTAGGCTTAAGTTATTTAAAGGCTTTAAGGCAAATTCAAAAAAAATTCTTGGTAATTAGTAAAGTTACATGTCCCTATATGTTATTATTTTACGTTTTCGATTGAATACTATGAATCAATTTCTTTATGAAATTTTTATGAAATTTGTAAATACGTATTTCAGTAAACTTCACATTTGCTCATGGGATTTGATCAAAATAATATTTTTCATCCAAATGTCTATAAATCTTGATTTTACTTTCTGTGGGTAGTAATTCGTCTCAATTAACTCCAATTCGTTAACACTGTTAAATTAATTCCATTAGTTACAAGGGCATTATGATCATTTATATGGAAGGACTAATGTAAATTTTCAAACTAACAACTATTCTAGTGAAATAAGGTTAAATTGCACCTCCACCACCACCATTACACCATCAACCATGGACCATGGACCTCCACCGATACATCCACCATTGTCCACCTCTACCAACCAGCCCCCACCGTTGATCACCACCTCCACCGACATAACCACCACTGACATAACCACCACTGTCGACCTCCACTTCCACTGACACCACGAGTACCATCGACCTCCATTAGCACAACCGACATCGTTGACCATCAACACAACCGATCACATTTTATAAAAGAGTTTTCGAGGGTTCTTAGCCCACAAAACCTTAGATCTCTCTGCAATGAGTTGTGACTTAGAACTACTGCAAATAAAGAAGGATTTTTGGGGGTTCTTAGTTGCCGGTAGAAGGGGTAATGATGGTGGTTTTTGGTACTTCCTATAGGTGGTCTTAGGGACCAGGGGTGTTGATTCTAATTTTCTTATTTTTTATTTGGGTTTTTAGGGTTTGATTTTACTAGGAAAGATGTGTGAAGATGGTGATGGATTTTGATTATTTTTTGGTGACTTTGGTCCATGTTATAGGGTTGAGAAGGTGTGGGGTGACGGTGGTGTTATGGTGGTGGCGGTGGTGTTATGGTGGTGGTGATCTTGTGGTGGCACTAGTGTTGGTGGTGCAAGCATTGTGGTGGTGGCGGTAACATTGCCGAAATTGGGAATGCTTGTAGTCGGAGGAGAAGGTTTTGGTCGGAAGAAAGGGTTGTGGTGGGGGTAGTCAGGTGGATAAGGTGGCGGTTAAAGAAAAATGAATTAGGTTGTAAGGAATTTACTGAAACAATCATTCTAAAATAACAAAGAAGTATATTTTAGCCCACATTAGTAAAATAACCAAAATATCCTTGTATCTTACAGAACTAATGTAACGATGTTACTGGGTTGGAGTTAACATAGACGAATTAAAACCATAGCAAATAAAATCAAGATTGTTAAACCTTTGAATGAAACGCGTTATTTTAGCCAAACCATAAAGAGTAAAAGTAAAATTTACTCTAAGTAATTTTATAAAAACTAAAGACAAAATAAAAATTAAATTCAGAAAATGTAAATTTAAAAAATAAATAAATTTAGGGAAATTTTATTTACTTATAAGTCTCATTACGGACCTCTAAGTTAAAATCATTAAGGGTCATAACAAAGTTCATGATTTATTTGATTTGATATTTTACATATCGATACAAGATGTAGTAAACAATACAATCCATATTTAAACTAAAATTTATATGAATTAATCTCAACCGTCAATCATTTTAATTAATAATTGAAATCAAATTATAAGTAATAGTTTGTTAGAGGGTATTTTATGATTAGTCACTATTGTTTACTTTTTATAAGTTCTCCCATTATTATAAAAGTTTCGGACTTTTATGTACGATATTATTTTTTAAAACAATTACACCATAAAACAAATATTTTTATTGTTAAAATTGATACAATATTGTTATATAAGAAGATAATAATTTTTTTATGTTTTTAAGCTTATATCACGTCATTATATTTTTAATGCAGTTTATTGTGTTTTTTTCTTAGTTATTGTGTTTTTTGATACTATGGTGTTTTTCTAAAATGATGAACTTTAAAAAAATATAATGATGAAATAACAAGGTTATGTATCTCTAATATAACACAATTATAAATTAACAACTAATTAATATAATATATTAAAAAACAATGACAAATTAACACAATATCTTGTTGTGTTTTTTATCATCATGTGTTATTTTAAAAACTATGAATTTTAAAAAATATATTAGTGAAATAAAATTATTGTGTACTTCTAATTGTAAAACACAATGGTAGATAACAAAAAGTTTATATAATCTATAAAACAATGACAAAAATAACAGTTTGTGTTATCTTCAACACTATAAATTTTAAAAAATAAATTGATATAAGTATATATCTTTATGTACTTTAATTTGTAAACGCAATGATAAAAAACAAGTCTATTTAATCTAAAGAAATAATTACAAAAAGTAACACACAGTAATCTAAAACATAATACATATAATACATATAAGAAGTAGTGTAAAACATATGATATAACTAACGTATAACACATAATAAGTTGACATGTTTAAGAATAACCGAAATGTCAAACTATTTAAAATAATAGAATTACATGTTACAGATTCACAATGCTTCTTAAACTTTCAATCATATTTTTAGTATAACCATATCCTATTTAAAGTGTCTAAATATCATGTATTGATGTATTTATATACAGACCCTTTAATATAAAAAAAGATGTTGTTATTTCCACCCTACTTTATGACACTATATTAAATAGCATTAAATATTAACAATTGTCAATAAATATAACATCTTTAATTATGATATTCTCATTAAATGCAAGTTAAGTTAAATGTTAGTTATAATAATATAAACTATCGTTTTAGCTTTTAACTATTTTAGTTATAATAATATAAACTAACTTTTTAACTATGATATTCTCAATAAATATAATATCTTTAACTATGATTTATAATTTTTAATTCATAAAATTTATTTGAAGTTTTACGGTGATAGTCCATAGTTTTAAATTATTTTTACTATTTGGAATGACGCTTTGTTAAACTCTGTTTGATTTTTTTTTGCTAATATAGTTATTGTCTTTACACTAATTTATTTGCACTAGTTAGTTTTAATTCATAAAAAATAAAATGTATAACTTTTGATCATGTTTGAAGGGCACCTAAAATATTCACGTATACTATGATTTAATGTCACTAAATTCATCGATCAATTAATCAGAATTAAACAATAGAATATATGTGTTTTTTGAAATACTCACTCTATTTTCTATGTTTAATAAATCATCAAATATTTTTATTTAAGTGATGCATTTAATACCTAAAAGTGTTGTAATGAATGTCCTACTCACTCACATTAATATCTTTTATCACTTTAAGGGTATTTCAACAACTCTAATTGGTTTATTATTATCAATTATATAGTTAGACAAAATTAATGCATGGAGTTGGGTGTAAAAAGAATATAGAGTGTGTTGTATTTAGAAAAAAAATATAAAAAATAACAAAGTTAAATTTCAAAAAAATAAAAGAAAAAATAAGATCAATCGGTTGAGAAGAAGGCACCTATGACTTTCAAAAGTGAAGGTCATTGGTTGGAGTTTTATTAGGTGCAATATGTTTTAAGTAGACCAATGATTTTACCACAATGGGTCTTTAAGTGATAAGTTTTCCTTGAAATAGTGGACGAGTGTGTTCGCGGGCGTAAATGACATTTCGCTATTGAATTTACCAGACGATCAATTTTAAAAATTATTCGTTGGCCGCACAAAAAAACACATATTAATATTAATTAACATGTTTCAAAATCTATAGATATTAATAAAAAAAGATTTCTTTTGCCATTTGTCATATTCTTAAACTAACTTTTTGGCACTTGTCATTTTTCTAAACATCCTTACTTTATTTTCCCTCCAATAAAGTATTAAAGTAATTTAAACACTAAAACAATTTCTCTCTCTCTCTTCACAAAAATTAATTTGGTCAATTGATATATTTTTCTCTCTTATCTATATTTTTTTTAAATCAAACTATATTTTTAAAAATAAATTTTATTAAGAAAAATAAAATTCAAATATTTTCTAAAACATTAAACCTTTTGAAACAAAATATTTTAAATAAGTCATTTTTTAAAATAATTATAAAAAATTTGGATTTTGTAAAAGTAGTTTTATTAAATCAACCAAAATAATTAGAAACTTGAGTTTTTAATAAACAATAAATTTTTATAATAAAATCATAAAACAAATATTTAAAAATAAAACTATTTAGATAAGAGATTTTAAAAATAGTATAATTGCTTTATCTCTCAAATAAATAAGTATATATAATTTTATAAATATCTTATATTAAAATATCGTACTATAATTTTTGTGTTTATTACGAACTATAATCTGTGTAACTAGACTATTTATTTATCTATATATATAATTGTCTATAACATATCTATTGTTTATTTATTTGAAATAATTATTTATATATAATTATAATCATATTTTATCTTCAAACATGATTTTATAAATTATAAATTTATATTACCAATAATTTATTATTTTATTTATTTAAATCGTGTAATACGAAATACTAACCTAATCAAATATATATATATATATATATATATATATATA
>BJCM01063847.1:0-11408 GCA_018326385.1 Flaveria bidentis
TAATAAATAATAATTTATTGTAAAAAATTAAAAATTAAATTTTAAAAATTATATTCACTCTTCAGGCAGATAAGCACTGTTCAAGCAGATGAAAACTGTTCATGCACATGAGTACTGTTCAGACACACTGTTCAGACGCATGAGCACTGTTTCGGTACACTGTTTAGGCACTTGGGCATTATTCAGACGCATGAGATTGACTTAAAAAGCCCAACACTTAAACTGATATTGAAAAACTAAATATTTTATTAATATAAATATATTACTTTTTTTTAATATTAAAACCCAACCCTAGCCCACCTTTGAAAATGTCATCTTTATATACTTCTATTTTAAAAAACAAACCCTCAAATGGTTCTTGGTCTAAAAAACAGATGATTGCTCTAAAGGTATTCCTCTCCAAGTGATGATTTGAATTAGCCATTCTAAAGAATATATCACTTTTGCATGTGATCAAATCATTAAAGCTTGTGGCACATGTAGTGATTCACCAATCAACTCATAAAATCCTTCGGTCTTAGTTTTTGAAATAGTTTAATGTTCATATCACACATTCCCTGATCATCATAACCAAGTGACTCTAAACGCAATCATGCTAACATTTGATAAAAGAGCACCATATGAAAATCGAGTCTCCACACGTTGTGAGCCAACACAGGACGCAATGCAGCTCAAATTATGCAGTCTGGTGTTGCATTTAGTGACTACATTGACACCAGACCACATAAAAACTAGATGCACACTCAAATGGAACACTAATAAATCAACCCCATGTCAGATAAAATTTTCTAATTTCTCATAAACCTTCAAATCGTACAGATTTCGAGAAACATAAAGCACCAACATATGTTCAATGGCACCAAAAAAAGGGACTAAAGCAGTTTAATTCATACCTTTGTGATGAAATCTAGAAAAACTTGAAGAGAAGGCCTCCATGGGTGGCGAAAAATGGAGCAAACACGAGCGATTCTACAGCCATGAGCTTGATGAGGATGTTCAGAGACGGGCCAGATGTGTCCTTTAAAGGGTCCCCAACAGTGTCACCAATCACGGCTGCCTTGTGAGGGTCGGACCCTTTTGGTCCAAGTGTCCTGGCATGCTCAGAAGCACCAGCCTGAAGTTGTAAAGATTTGACCCACAAAGGTCAGTTTAACAAAGAACTTGTGTCCAAAGTGTGGCTGCTTAACGAGCGCACCGAGCCGATCCAACTTCAGCTTGAGCTCAAGCTTGAAGTTAAACAAGCCATCTTGACTCAGCTCGAAAACTCTTAACGAGCAAAAATTTGAGCTCGACAATCCAACTTGTTTATTTTTGAAATTTTCGAACTTTGTATTTCTTTCGCTTATGAATAAATACATAAACAACAAATAATATTTTTTGCACATATATACAGATTTAACAACAAAAAAGGCTGATGGTTTTTTTGTCGAAAAGTCGGCTTTGAGCAAGCCAATGAGAGCTCACTTCGGCTCGTTTATTAACGTGTAGATTTCAATCAAGCTCTTTTTTTATCTATTTTCGCATGACTTTCAAGCCACAAACTATTCGAACGGTCGGTGCCAATCAGAAAAGGTAAAAAAAAACAAAAAGGGTTGTTAATTATACCTCAATATATTTCTTTGCATTGTCCCAGGCACCACCAGTGTTTGATGCAGAAATAGCAATCTGCATTGTAAAAAGTTTTTTCAGGTCAATCAAACCAGACCGGCGCATCTTGCCATTGAAGTTAAAGAAAGAGGTCAAAACATATTTGGGTTACCTGTACACCCGAGACAAGAGATCCAGCAAGAACACCCGAAAGTGTCTCGACACCAAAGAAAATGCCAACAATGAGGGGAGTGAGCATGACAAGTGCACCAGGCGGGATCATCTCTTTGATGGATGCATCAGTGGAGATCTTGACACAGGTGGCATAGTCGGGCTTCGCTGTCCCTTCCATGAGGCCCGGAATAGTGTTGAATTGCCTTCGCACTTCCTCAACCATTTTAAGAGCAGCTTTCCCGACACTCTTCATTGTCATGGCTGAGAACCAGTAAGGAAGCATAGCCCCAACGATTAGACCGATGAAAACTTTGGGGGTCAACACGTCTACGGTTGTAATTTCTGCCCTGCTTACAAATGCACCGAATAGAGCCAGGGATACGAGGGCCGCAGACCCTATAGCAAAACCCTGAAACCAAATGCAGAAGAGATCCAAATTTAGAACTGGCAATTTTGACACATTAACTTATAAATGATCGATTATGTTATGTTTTAATTCTAATGTGTCAAACACGTAAAGTAAAAATATAAACTTGCAATGAAACAGGTCAAATGGGTCAAATTGTTCAATAGTCGCCAACATAATACTATAACAATACAAGTTTGTAATCATATTTTACAAAGTAACTACATTTAACCAAATTTTTGGGCAAGATTTATCTAGAGCTGGTAACTTAAAATATTTACTTGTGAACAGGTTGATTCTTACATTGTATTTCTAATGGGTCATGGGAAAAATCCAAAAATTTAGCATAAAGGGTAATGAGTCCAATGGATCAAAAGTCACCCAAAGTGAATTTTGAACGTATAATATCTTCTGAATCATCTTATTCAAAAAATTATATTATCAGTAGAATATCTCCTGATCGAAGCAGCACACTCATTTTGCCACATCCACATCTCATCATAATGAGGGATAAAGTTTTGCATATTGACTGACATACCTTTCCGATAGCAGCAGTGGTGTTTCCAGCAGCATCAAGGGCGTCAGTTCTTTCACGAATCCGGTGGCTCATTCCCGCCATTTCAGCTATGCCACCAGCATTGTCACTGATGGGACCATATGCATCAATGGCCAGGCCAGTAGCTATGGTGCTCAGCATTCCAAGGGCGGCTACAGCAATACCATACATCGCAGCAAAGCTAAAACTCACAAAAATACTGATTGCTATTGCAAAAATAGGTATAATAACTGATTTATATCCCAACGCAAGGCCAAAAATGACATTTGTAGCAGCTCCAGTACGACAAGAATCAGCAACGTCTTGCACAGGGCTAAAAGACATAGTGAACACTTTTAAAAAATTTTAAATATACATATATTAGAGTTAACAAATAATAAAAAAAATAATAACACATACCTGTAAGCATTGCTAGTATAGTACTCCGTTACAAATCCTATTATAAGGCCAGCCCATAAACCAACACCAACACATAAGAACAATTGCCTGCAAAGTTATCTCAGTGAGTTTATAAATGTGTATAAAGTTGTCACTTGCCAAAACACCCAAACATGACAAATCAGATTATTACAACTTCAATCAGCATAATCGAATCCATCTTCTGTAAGTGTATGAGAAGTGAAACATGATGCTTACCAGTTCTTAACTTCTTTCTGAACTCCAAAATTGAAGATGGTGAAAGAGTAAGGAAGGGCAATCCAACTAACAAGTGCAATACCAACCGTCATCAAACCAGTAGAAATAATAAGTTGGTTTTTCAAAGCTGGCTCGATTTCCTTTACGGTCTTGACTTCAAAAAAGTCAGTGGCAAACAAGGTGGTGAGCAAACAAACAAGGATGCCCACTGAGCTGATGAGGAGAGGATACATCATTGAAGTGAAATCATGGCTGTTTCCAAATGAAGAAATTGAAGCAACAACAAGTGCAGCACATGAGGACTCTGCATACGAGCCAAATAGATCAGACCCCATACCCGCGATATCCCCAACATTGTCACCAACATTGTCAGCAATGACCTACAGCACATTAACCAAGTCAACAACAGAGATCACCTAGTATATATGTGAAGAAAGAAATTATTACCGCTGGATTTCTGGGATCATCTTCTGGAATGTTCCTCTCAACCTTACCAACAAGATCAGCTCCAACATCAGCAGCTTTAGTATAGATGCCACCGCCAACTCTGCCAAAAAGGGCCATGGAAGAACCACCAAGTCCATAACCAGTTATAGCTTCAAAAAGCCCTTCCCAATCATCACCATAATAGATCTTGAAAACATTAATAGTGATAAACAACACAAGAAGACCATTTGCAGCCAACAGGAATCCCATAACAGCTCCAGAACGGAATGCAATACTAAATGCCTTCCCAACACCTTTTCTTGCCTCAAGGGTAGTTCTGGCATTTGCAAATGTGGCAATTTTCATTCCAAGAAAACCAGAAATAACAGAAGTTATGGCCCCGAGTATGAACGACACAGTGCTGAAGACAGCAGTGAAAAGGGCAGGTTTGCACATCTTGGTGGCATCATATGTGCATTGCTGAGAACTGGTACTGAATCCATCAACAGACCCCAAGAACACAAAGATTAAAACCGCAAAAGCAATCATGAAAATACCAACATATTGGTATTCAGTAAACAGGAAAGAGGTTGCTCCTGCAATATAAAGAAAATACGAGATATAAATTTTAGCTCCAGATGACTAGCCAAAAATTAGAACCAAGCTCGAATGAGATTACGGGAACCACACATTTGAACAGCTCATCCAATATTACACATTTTGTGAAAAAGTAAGATGATTGGAATACAGTTAACCACAACAATGAGAAATGAAACCATGAATGATCCAATTACAAAAAATACAAAAGATAAATCTTATGTGATATGTTGAAGTCCACAGGGAAGAGACACAGGTGTTTTGAAGATTCTAAAAGCTGAAGAATATGCAAATGGGTTTATATAAAGTCTAAAGTAAAACTAATGGTTAAAAGAAATTATCTCATATATACATTATACAACGAATACGCATATACGCTTAATTTTTAATTAAGATAAAGAATATATCGCACCCCCTTGCCTCCTATCTCTCTCAAATTAACTTCAGACTTCTATTATTACTTTAATAGATCCTTATCATGATCAAAATTTGAAGACATGGTTAACGACACAACCCAAGATACAAATGTTTTAAAAATATATATATACTTGAACTAATCACATAACCACCACTCTCACTAATTAAAAACAACAATTATAGAATTAAGGGAAAAGATTAAAATTTTCATCACAAACCAACTTGATGAATATAAAATTGATTTGTTACAAAAATATAATTTCAACAATAAACAACATTAAAGCTCAATAGCAAATAATAGAACCCAATTCATGGATAGAGTTATAGATTGCTCTAGCAATAACCAACAACAAAATAATTTAAAAAAAAAATATTCGAATTATGGAACAAAAAACCATCAAACATGCAAGAACACAGAGACTCCAGCTTATGGTTGTTGCGAAATTCACTAAAACAACACACAACATCACAATCACAAAGCTAAATCCTCACAAATTCACAATCATCACACGAAATTTCGTAACTTTCTAACACTAATCACGAAGATCCAAGAACCACAAATTACCTTCAGCGATAGCGTTCTGAATCTCGGCACATTTCTGAACAACGTTATGATCATTGACACCTTCTTCCTCCTCAATCAACGATTCCGATAACGCATTCTTACCCTCGGGCTGATCAAGCGATAACTTAACTTTGGAAACAAGAAACCACTGGATTAAAGAGAAGACGATTCCGACAACTGCACAAATCGGAATTACGAATTGGGTGGCGAGATCTGGGAGAATTGTGGGCGTCCCCATGACCGGTGCGGCGGAGAACGGCGGAGCTCCGGCGAGATACGATCGGAGAAGGGGGATGAAGGTGAGTGAAGAGAGAAAGAGGGTTTAAATTGTTGTGTGGCGTGAAAAGCTTCAGGCTTGATGATATATAGAGGTGAATTTGTGTGTGTGTGGGTGTATTGTGTGTGTGGGTGTATATATATACGTGTGGTGTATGTATATGTGGAAAGAGAAAGAGAAAGAGAAAGAGGGTGGTGAATTGATGATGAAAGAGGGTATATTCGATTAGTTTGTTTTAATTATGTGTTGTTTTAGTGGTCTATCATTCTTGTAATGGGATATTAAAAAGCAGTTTTATTGAAAAAAGAGGTAAAAAAATTAACTATTATGTGTATCTCTGGTTTGGAGTATACTTGTTATGTTAATCGGGTTTACATATTTGTTTTTTAATCGGGACCGTACTTTCAACTTCCTTCAAAAAGAAATTCATTATTGAGAAAACTCTCTAATTTAACTCTAAGTATTTTGCTTAAAGTAAGATTTGAACACATAACTGAAAAAAGAGGTAATATATGATTTAGTTTTTTATATTTATTAAAAGATTCCATTAATTACTAAGAGTTGTATTTTAAATTAAACAAGCACATTTTATATATAATCATGTTTAGAGGTGTAATTATTAAAATGTTATCAAACAACCTATTACCTGGAGTGGAGAATTTGATACAATAATAAATTAATACAAGGTTATAATGTGAAATTTTATTTAGAGTTTAAGTTTAACAAAGTTTATTATCCGTCGCGCGTTACCGCGATATTGATGTGACGTGATAAAGTATATATTATAATCGACCCGACTCATTTCTAAACTAACTTTACGTCAATACGTAGAGTACCCCGAATTTATACATTTGAACAAAAACGTTTAATATTTGACCTGACTCTTTTCCAAAAAAAACTATTGTCGAAACATATACTTACAATCACTCTGACCATTTCCAAACTAAATTTACGTCCAAATGTATCGTAAATGAAAAAGTATTATATTAACATGACGTGTTTCCAAGTAATAATATCGAAACGTAGGCCAACTCAAAACGTAAATAAAAATAAACACGAAAATATTTTATATTTGATCCAACTTATTTCTGAACAATATTACATCAAAATATTGACGTATGTCGAATGTAGACAGTCTTAAAGTATATAGAGTTAAGCTTGAGAAACATTTTATATTTGATCCGATTCATTATTAATTATGTCTAAACGTGACGGACTTGAATTTATATAGCATGGTGGTAAACTTGAAACTTTAGAAAATTAAATGGGTTAAAGCAACATTTTATAAAGTTTTTACAAAGTAACATGGGCTAAAAATGTAAGATTTAAAATAGGAGAGGAAGAAATGTTGGTAGCAAACCCCACTGACCATTCTTTGTAAGTTATAGTAATATGTGATTATAAAAGGACAAAGCAAGAAAACAAAATTAAAAAAAAACAATTTTAATATAATAAAAGAAATTAGAAACAAAAAAGTAGGAATAACTGAGTTAAAAAAATCAAACTAAACCCCCATTTTCGAGGTTCAAACCAAAGTGCATGACTAGTGGGGGAAACAACGTGACATTTACTATCACTCATTTACCAACGTCGGTGGCTACAGTGCCACCGACCAAGGGTACTTTAGTAAATTCTTGTTGGTGATATCAACTTTCAACGCTGGTCATGTTAGAATATTGGCCCAGAAAAACAAAGATAATACTCGGTATTTTGTGAGAACTACCACGACTGTTTTTATTAATATGAAGAACAAAAGACCACGACCCTCTTTTATACTAATCCTAACCTTTTACTGATAAAAACTCCACTCAAACACAGCTGGAATGACAGCCCATTCACAGCCAAAAACATAAACACTAATACCTAAAATAAAGCTAATTAAAACTTGCTAAATAAAACAAACCTATCTTAAGACTCTTGATAATTCCCCCCCCCCCTAAACTTTCACATATAACCACGGTTAGGATTAAGTTTCAACAATCAACCCCTTAATCCTAATGTGGTCTTCCTTCCCTAAAGTAGAGTCGGCTCATCATCTTCACAAACCAAGTTGGCCTCCTCGTGCTTTGGTTTTGACTTTGGACATTCATATGCAAAATGTCCAAACTCTTCACATCGGTAGCATTGAACCCATGACTTATCTCGTTCTCCCATTGTGCTTCGTTGATCATTTCTTGAACCGGATCGATTCTCACGACCCTTTCCTCTTCCCAAACTTTGGCCTCTACCACGACCTCTTCCATCCCAGTTATCCCATCCACGACCTTCCATCCCAGTTATCTCCATCATAATTGACCATGCAGTGTAGTTTGTTGTAGTCAATTTTGGACATTGCAAAGTCAAATTGCTTGGTGTAAGGTTTCATATAAGGCTGATGCAACCCAAAACATCCAAAGTCTCTACTGCATGCATGCACAAGTGTGTTGAAGTAGAATGCTTTGGAAGTTTCACACTCTTCCTTAGAAAACATTCTAAGTGTGAAATCTTCCGAAGCCAAGACCAATATCTTCTGAAGCCAAACATGAAGTCTTCCGAAGCTTCAAAGACAGTCTTCCAAAGCCAACAATTGAAGACAGATTTCTTCCAAAGACTTTTGAACACATGCTATTATCTTATGTACCTTTACCATAAATTTGGACCACCTTTCCGCTGCGAATCTTATTAGACACCAACTTTACATGAGTTGGTGAAAGGTCCATGCTTTTGGTAACTGTACATTAAGTTCTTGAGTCTATACTTTCTACTTTATGTACTTTTATCTATTTTGTAATATATTAGGATGTGAGCTATGGCATGTCATAGTCACTAGTCAAAAGACAATCTGCCTTTTGACTCTACATTGATTTTGTTGTTGTCTAGATCATGTATCCAGCTGGCCTTCAAAGTATAGCCAACTGTAGGATGTAGTATAAGTATCTCTAGTCCTTGTATCTTATTGTCATTGTTTTGTAAACACTTGTAAGGAACTAGAGAGAAATATACATTATTCTTGAAAACCAAATACTTGTGTTGCTTCTGTTCTTGTTCTTTCTCTTTATTACTTGTGTTCTTAGCTCTCATATAAACTGGTTTTTCTAGTTCCCTATTTGATCTGTTAAGTGTTCTAAAGAACTCTCCTCGCTTGTGTTGTTGTGTTGTAAAAGTGCATTGTACCCTTCTAACGATTCTGCATTTGGTATTAGAGCATTCCAGACTCTTGAATAAGATCTCACCATCTTAAGATCCTTCACACACACAAAATATTTAACATCTCAAATGACAGCTATCTCTAAAGTTGACATGAAAACTGGAACCATGACAAAGTCTCCACTGATCACTCCTGAAGACTTTGATACTTGGTGTCAAAGAATGGAAGGCTTTATCAAGTCTCAAGACTCCAGGATGTGGGACTTTGTTGTTGAAGGACCTTACATACCAAGCACCTCTTCTGCTACTGGTGGTGGTATGATTCCAAATGTTGTGGCTGATTTCTCTGATAAAGACAGGAAGAGAATAGAGATTGATCAAAAAGCCATGACAGCCATCCAAACTGCTCTTTCAAACTTCATCTACAGAGGCTTCAAGAAGTGCAAGACTGTAACACAACTATGGGAAGCACTGAAGCTTTGTATGAGGGCTCAATTGAAGCCAATGAGAACAAGAAGGATCTTCTCAAGCAGCAGTTTGAAAACTTCACCTTTAAAGTAGGTGAGATCATGACTGAACAATACTTTAGGTATGTTGACATTGTGGATCGTCTAATGGATGTTGGAGTAACTCTTGAGAACAAGGACATTGTGAGGAAGTTTATGTCCTCTCTTCCTAGACACTGGACACATTATTATGTTGTTATCAAGATGAATGAGAACCTTAAGACTCTTACTCTGACATAGTTGTATGGTATTCTTAATGAATACCAAATGGAGATGAACATGCAAATATTCATCTGGTAACTCTAGCAATCAAATGGGTTCAACCATTCATGTGACTGAAAGGGATAGCATAGAACCTCAACATTATCTCATATGCTACCCTGACAACTCACAAAAGGGATCCTTTCTTCACCTTCCCAGAGACTCCAAGAGAAAGCTACACTCAAGGAAGTTACTTCCAAGAGACAAGTTCTTTTAGTGCTTGTGTTTCTGTTGATGAATCCTCAGGCAACTTTCTCTTCACCCTTAAAGACTTGGATTGTATCCATCCAGATGATGGATTATATGGAGATAGTTTAGTAAATGGCTCTTCTCACTCACAGAGCCAAGAAGTTCTACAAGAGGACAGGAAGGAAGTTTCCTAGCAATGCAGCTAGTGGAAAGTTTGGGCTGGATAAAAGCAAGGTAAAGTGTTACAACTATAACCAGATAGGACACTTTGCTAGAGAGTGCAAGGCACCAAGAGCAAATAGTGGCCAGACTCAATCAAAACCAAACTATACTGAGAGAGCTCCCCAGAATGACAAGCCAAAGTAGCAAGCTGTAGTTTCTGTTAAAGAAGGAGGCTTTGACTGGAGCTTTCAGGTGGAAGATGCATCTCCGAATCAAGCACTCATGGCTGACCATGATGAAACCAAGGTATTGGAACATCTTTTTACTCCTGAATGTGTTGCTAAAGTTAATAGATACAGGTCCTACAACTTAGAGATGAGATCTGATCTTGAGTCCTTGAACATTTTAAAATCTGATTTAAAAAACGGCTAAAAAAATTATAAGTTAAAGATAGAGGACTTAGAGAAAACCATTTCAGTTCTTAAACATGAGCACACCAATTATAGGACTCAGATAAAGGATCTCATAACTAAGTTTATTGAATACCAGGCTGAGCTTGTGATTAGCAAAGGAAGGGCAGAAAAATGTGTTCTTGAAGAAGAGACCTTCAAGAACATGATATCCTCATCCTTGCATGCAAAAGTGTGTTATCAGAATAAGCATAAACTAGGATCTTCTGAGATAGATCCTCCACACATAATCTTGTTTGTAAGATCTCTTAGGTATGGAACTTGTGAAGATGAGCTTCCCCTCATAGATCCTTTAACTGAAGAGGATGAAGAGGAGATGATGAAGAATGGCTCTGAGAGGAGTGCACAAGAGCATTCTAAGAAGGATCGTCATCCTTCTGAGGAGAGTAAAGATATTGGGATGACCAAGTCCAAAAGGAAGAACTTGATCAGAAGAAGCAAGAGAAAGGCAAGGAAGGCTCAGGAGATAAATGTCACCTTCAGCTCTGCATAAAAACAAGTTTTTATTTCTTCAGGATTTGAAGTGGTTAAAACTAAGGACCCAAACTTGAACTCCAACAACAAGAGTTCTAGTTCATGTCCAAGTCATCCCATCAACAAGAAGAAGGTTGATCAGCTGTGTACCACTACCACGCAACCTGAACCATCCAACTCCAAGAACAGTTCTCACCTTAAAAGGACTGTCTCAGCATCTGCAAAGATGAAGGTGGAGAGGGAAAGTGATCAAAGTTAGCCTTGTTCTCAAAAGAAGACTCTTAGGAAGAAGAAGATGAAATGTGTTATGTGTGAAAGTACTTCTCATCTTGCAAGAGATTGTACATACAATCCAAGAGGTACTCTTCATGTCACACCCCCGCTAAAGCGGAAACACGGGAATGTAACGAGACGGGATCGTCATAACACATGGTATACGTTAGAGAAGAAATATAAGTATGATGACAAGCGTGTCATGACGTCACCCGAAACACAAATGGAGACTTGTGTCGCGTTAGTCAATATTCACGACAACATAGCCATAAGCATAACACAAAGATGATCACATAATCAAGTAGT
>BJCM01063848.1:0-14456 GCA_018326385.1 Flaveria bidentis
TATCAGGAGATATCTGCTGTCGTCTCATTCCTCTATAAAAGGAATGTTTGACCTAATTTGTAGCCGCCGAAGCTTGCGAGTAAATTAATACATTATCTTTGCCGAAAACTCACTCTTTATAGCCGTCACTGTTTGATTGAATATTCTTTGTGTTCTTGCTTAGATTTCGTCTAATTTTTGTACGATTCCGCTGCGTATTATAACCTAATTGTTCAAACCAGATCGTCGATCCCCAACATATACACATTTAAATGCGTTAGACATGTGTTCACTCTATGTATAATGAGATAAATACGTGTCGTCTAACAAGATTAGATGTATCATCTGTTGTATAGTGCATCTCGCCTTTTTTAAAAGGTGTTTTATTATCTTTTTTGAAAAATACAACTACGCATTTCAAAGAAAATAAAACTGTTTGTTATATTATTAAAAAATAAGAAAATATATAAAAGTTTGTAATGTTTAAGAAAATTGTTGTAATCGGTTTTTAATTAATAAGTTCAACAAAATGTCACATTATCACCCCTGCAAGCGATTAATAAATTGCATTTAGGTACAAAACTACCACCGGCTAAGAAGATAAATTGGGGTATTTAAAGTATTAACTGTAAATTCTTTATCTTTATTAATATAATTACACTAAAAATTATTATATTTTTTCTTTCCTTCTTAATTAAATAATTTTATAATTACTTATTTCTTTTTTCTCCACTCACAACCACTTTAAAAAATATTAAAATATTTATAAGAGTTGAACAATAATTCTTCAAATATACCGATCCATAATAATATTTTTTCTTTCATTCACTTACAACCACTCAAAACTATTCCATATAATATACCAATCTATATAATATTTTTAAAGACTCTATTGTGAATGCTCTTAGCAAACAATGGACTATAATGAATTTGATTTTTCTGAACATACCTCTATATATCTCAACTAGCTTTAGTAAATCCGTGTATTACACGGGTTGATTAAAAAATATTAAATATAATGAAAATTTATTAATTATAAATCGATATACTAAAATAGGATATGACTAAAATCTTTCTTATAATAAATAAGAATAAAAATTTTATTTTAGAACAAACGCTTTAAAAAATGTCATACTTAAAAACTTTCTTTTATAACTCTCAATTTTAATTATTTTTTTTGTTTATAAAAAATTTACTTTTTAAAAACACCAGTTATAAAATATTTTGTATTTTTAAAAAAGTTTGATTTTTCTAAAAAGTTTTCTAATTTTATAAAAATTTATTTCATTGGAAATAACATTAATAAAAATATATCTTGCTTACTTAAAAAAACTATTTTAATTTAAAAAAAATAAATAATATTATTAGTAATTAATGTGATCATTAAATAGGTGAGAGAAACGGGAAAAAGTTATTGAGAAACAATATGGTGTTGACATGTGTCCTCCTAATATTCTCTTATATCTTTTGCTTATCACTTTGTTTTTCAAAGGTCACTCGTAAAGTTCCATCTTGTCTTAACAAATCTTCACATCTTTTTATGACTTGTTATGCCCGATATTAACTTCACCCACATGATGACTAGACCTTTCTATTTTATTTCAACTATTAAACACTTCGGTAACAAAGACGTCTTTATGATTTCCAAAGTAATCATTAAACAAGTAGCAACACAACCAATATGCGCTATCGATTTTAATACTATACTCTAGCCAATTTTTGTAAGTATTAAACTAACTATCAGGGAAACGTCTTGCTTGACCACCAATCACTTTTTGAGGAAAATTATGACCTTTTAGTTGACATGTCCCTTTTATCTAAGTATGGTATTCTAATTTTATCTCGTTGAATATGATGATAAGAATAAATTGGTTTTTGGTCAGAAGGATCCAATGAAAGATCTTTTAAATCAACAAATTTAAGAGCCTTAGAGGATGAAAAGTCAAAATTTCTTTTGCTAAACTTTACCATATTTCTAATATTATAAATTAAAATCCAAATCAGACAATAATTTAATTATATAAACCCAAATTAAACAACAAATTTGATCATTGGCATATAACATACAATAGATTAGTTATTAAAAATTTAGCATACAAATAACAATTTAACAATTTAAAATTATAATGCTATTATGCTAACTATTTAAAATATGTAAGGTTTTATGTAAGACTGATGCACCTAAAACATTCAAAGTATTTCCTGCATGCATGCATTGAAGTACAAAAGTAGAGATGCTTTAGAAGTTTTACACCATGCATTAAAAATATTCTAAGTGTAAAATCATCCGAAGCCAAGACCAACATATTCCGAAGCCAAGACCAACATATTCCGAAGCCAAATGTGAAGTCTTTTGAAGCTTCAAGACAAAGTCTTCCGAAGCCAAAAAGTGAAGGCATATTATCTTCCTAAGACTTTTGATTACATGCTTTATTTGATGTACTTTATCATAAAGTTGAACCACTTGCCGCTGCAACTCTATTCAGACACCAACTTACATGAGTCGGTGAAAAGGTACATGCTTTTGGTAAACTGTACATTGAGGTCTTGAGTCTGTGCTTTCTACTTTATGTACTTTTATCCCTTTTGTAATATATTAGGATGTGAGCTATGACATGTCATACTCACTAGTCAAACCGGAACCATGACAAAGTCCCCATTGATCACTCTTGAAGATTTTGACACTTGGTGCCAATGGATGGAAGGGTTCATCACGTCACAAGACTCCAGGACATGGGAATCTATTGTCTCAGGACCTCACATACCAAGCACCTCTTCAGCTGCTGTTGGAGGTGGTATGATTCCAAAGCTTGTGGCTGAGTATAATGAAGAAGACAGGAAGATAATAGAGATTGATCAGAAAACCATGATAGCCCTTCAAATTGTTCTTCCAAACTCCATATACAGAGGCTTCTAGAAGTGCAAAATAGCTAAACAACTATGGGATGCATTGAAGCTGATGTATGAGGGGTCAACTGAAGCCAATAAGAACAAAAATGATATTTTTGAAGCAACATTTTGAGATTTCACCTTCAAATTAGGTGAAACCATGACTCAACAATACTTCAGGTATGTTGAGATTATGGATACTCTAATGGATGTTGGAGTGACTCTTGAGAAGAGGGACAATGTAAAGAAGTTCATGTCCTCTCTTCCTAGACAATGGACATATCATTTTGTTGTTATCAAGAGAATTGAGAACCTTAGCATTCTCACTTTTACAGAGTTTTATGGTATTCTTAGTGGATACCAGATGGATATGAACATGATAGGTTCATCTGGTAACTCTAGAAATCAACTGAGTTCAGCCCTCCATGTGGTTGAAAGGGATAGTATAGAACCATAACATCATCTTATATGTTACCCTGATAACTCATAAAAGGGTCCTTTCATCACCTTCCCGAAGAAACCAAGAGAAAGCTACACTCAAGGAAGCTCATGCCTGGAGACAAGCTCTTCACAAACCTTTGTGTCTTCTAATGAAAGCACATGCAACTTTATCTTCACCTTTGAAGATCTGGACTATATTCATCTAGATGACCTGAAATACATGGAGAGAGTTCAGCAAATATCTCTCCTCATTCATAAAGACAAGAAGTTATATAAGAGTACAAGGAGGAAGTTTACAAGCAATACAACCAATGGAAAGTTTGGACTGAACAAAAGCAAAGTAAAGTTTAACAACTGTAACCAAATGGGTCACTTCGCAAGAGAGTGCACAAGACCAAGGACAAATGTTGGCTAAGCATAAGCCAGGCCAAACTACACTAAGAAAGCCACCCAAAATGAGATGCCAAAGCAGCAAGCTGTTGTTGAAGAAGGAGGCTTTGTCTAGAGCTTTTAGGTGGAAGATGCATCTCCAAACCAAGCACTTATGGCTAACCATGATAAAGCAAAGGTATTTGAACATCTTTGTACACCTGAATGTATTGCTGAAGTAAATAGATACAGGTCCTACAACTTAAAGATGAGATCTGATCTTGAGTCTTTAAATGTCTTAAAATTTGACTTTAAAAGAGCTGAAAATGATTATAAACTAAAGATAGAAAACTTAAAGAAAACCATTTCAACTTTTAAACATTAACATACCAATTACTGGAGTCAAATTAAAGATCTCATAACTAAGTTGACTAAATGCCAGGCTAAGCTTATGATTAGCAAAGCCAAGGCAGAAAAATGTATTTTTGAAGAAAAGACCTTCAAGAACATCATATCATCATCCTTGCATGCAAAAAATTATTATCAAAATAAGAAGGGAATGGGATCTAGTTAGATAGCTCCTCCACACACAATTTTGTCTGTAAGATCTCCTAGGTGTGGAACTTGTGAAGATTAGCTTCCCCTCATAGACCCTATGACTAAAGAGGATGAAGAAGAGATAGTGAAGGATGCCTCTAAGAAGAGTGAAGAAGAGCATTCTAAAAAAGGTCACTATCCTTCTGGAGGAGAGTGAGAAGGTTAGGATGACTAAGTCAAGAAGGAAGAACTTGATCAGGAAGAGCAAGAGAAAGACAAAGAAAGCTGAAGAGATCAAGGCCATCTTTCACTCTAAGAATAAACAATTTTTTATCTCTACAACCTTTGAGGTGGTTAAGAATGAAGACAAAAACTCAAACTCTAGTACCAGGAGTTTTAGTTATGTCCAACTCATCTTAGCACCATGAAGAAGGCTGATCAGTTGTGTACCACTATTACACAACCTGAACCATCCAACTCCAAAGCTAGTGCTCACCCTAAAAGAATTGTCATAGCATCTGCAAAGATGAAGATGGATAAGGAAAGTGATCAAGTTCAACCTTGCTCACTAAAGAAGACTCTTGGAAGAAGAAAATAGACTGTGTTATGTGTGGTAGTACTTCTCATCTTGCTAAGGATTATCTTTACAATCCAAATGGTACAATCCACATGACCAAGAAAAAGACTTCTAAGAGTTTGGAAAAGAAGCAAGCTTTGGAGGGAAAATCTTTTCCTTTCGAAAGCTCCAAAATAAATAATAAGACAAGTGGAAATGTGCCTTCGGAAGAAAATTTGGTCTCAAAAGAAAGGAATACTTCCGAAGCAATAAGTCTGCTACAGTGTTAGCAAGATCTTCTAAAGTCCAGTCATGTAATGCCCGGAATAAAGTCGAAGCGAACCAATTAAGAATAATGGGCTTAGTCGGGATTATTTAAAGCAAATAAGCGGGAAATGGAGTATGGACCGAGTAGACCTTGCAGATTATGTGTTCGACGAGTTTAAAGTCACAGGAACGTCCAATATATATAAATAGATCAGCAGGAGCCACTCTCATTTTCAACTCAACACCTAACTTTTAGAGAGAGAGTGTAGAGAGAGAAAATGGAGAGAAAGTGGTGAGCCAAGGCTTGGTTGATCAAGAGATCGAAGATCGGTGTTTGTGGCATCCAAACAACAAGAAAAGACCAAGAATCTAGGTAAGAAACATCGTTTAATCGTTTCTTTAAGAGTAAATTCGGATTCTAGGGTTTGGGTTTTTGAAAGTGGCAAAGAATCATCCAAAACGCATGTTTTTGTGTAAGAGAACATGTTAAAAGCTTAGATATAGCTTCATGGATGATAAACCAAGGTTTTGGGTATAAAACATTGATGTCTTGGGTTAAAAATGGGCTAGTTCGTAATTTCAGCCAATTCTGCGAAATTATGAGTTCGTCCAACGAAATTGTATAGTTGACCATCGAAACTATGGATCTTCCTACGAAACTATAGTTTCGCAAGTAGTTTCGCAAGCTTGAATTTACAACAAAAGTAGGGCGAAACTGGCACTGAAACTGGCAGTGAATATGCTAGCGAAACTACCAACGAACATGGTAGCGAAACTGCCAGCGAAGATGGCAATGAAACTACTGGCGAAACTACCTGCGAAAATGCTGATCTTGTAGTGTAATTAGGCAGAAATTCACTTTCGAGTGTTAACTAATCTGCGGGCTATATAGTGTTATCATTGCTTCAAAAGCTTTATTGAGATGCTCACTGAGTCCAGGTGAGTTCTAGATCCCCTATTTTAAAGGTTTTAAACTTGTTTGGGGCTGGAAATGCATACTAAATATACGATTTAAATGACCAAGAGTTTAAGAGGTTATAATAGGAAGATCGATTTTTCTATACCAAAATATGATATATAGGGAATCTAGAACTCACCTGGACTCAGTGAGCAGCACAACCCCAGCTAGGGGCATTGCCCCTTGGACCCCACTAAGGGTTGCTGTCCCAAGGAGCCCATTGTGAGGGGCTGCTACCCCCGATCCCGTGCTGTCCTACAGAGGATCGGTCATGTTCTATGATGACTTATACTTGTTATGCTTGTGTATGCATATTGGAATGGATGATTTATGATGTTTATGATGATGTGTGATGGGGTATGTGATGTTTATGTGATGCTATGTATGCACATGTTATGTTGACCTTATGGTCCTATAATATATTATTCCATGACTTACGTGTTATGATTATGAAAAACGAAAAGTGTTATGTAATGTAAAGCGGAAGTTAATGATAATGATAAGAGAAACATAATGAAAGAATGAAGCATGCATTAATAGAAGAATGAATGTAAGGAAGTCTTACAAGCATTGTAAGGAGGTTCACACCCAATGAAGGGTGTTAGCTCAACGGGATGCGGGTTAGCTACCCTAGAAGGATGCACACTTGGGTCTAATCCTTGTGATTGACCATACATATGGGACCTTGCCGCTTACCCTGGTACTATGGTCAGGCCACCGGGCACAATGTACGAGAGTCTATTTATAGACTTCGGCCCAATACCCGTTTTATGCATGATGGTGGGGTATAGCACATGGTATTGGTTCGGAATGTAAGTAAGAAAGATGATGAATGTACGGTATGAAAGATAACGAACAAAATGATGACGTACATTAAATGAAAGTTAATGAATAATGATGGAAGATAATAATAAATTATCTACTTGTACGTATGGTGCATGATCACGTATGAAAGTAAAAGACGATTTTAAACGGAAGTAAAAGTATTTTATTTATAAAAGACTAGAATTCAATCAGCAACGTTAACTTTTAAGTATTTTCCAGTTGCCAGGTGAATGTTGCCAAGGATGGCACGGGGAAGCTACTTGGCATTTTGGATGGCATCCATTTGTATAACTATGATGTTTTTGTGATGTAATGCAAATGATAATATTTTTGTAATAGTTAACTATATTGTATTGTTTTGCAAAAGCAATCATTAATATATGAAATGGTTTTAAGTTATTCCGCTACGATATTTTAGCAAATTTAAATTTATGTTTTAATGTTTTACGTGCAATGATTGTCCAGTTGTAAGTGTCCCGGGGACAGGGGCTTACAAGTCATCAAAATTTCTGAATTCATCAAAACTTCTGAAGTATTGAAGGTCAAGTCTAAGACTCCAAAGGTGGTGTTGAAGTCAAAGAAAGACCAAGTGACTGAAAGTTCTTCATCAGCATTAGCAAGTGATCCTCAAAATATGACAATAGGATCTATTACTATTGCATTGTCTTCAATTTCTTTGATGAGCCCAAGACCAATAAGGCTTGGGTTTCCAAATGTAACTAACCATCTTTTTTGTGCAGGAACAGCTCAAGACAAACATATGGATCATTGAGAGTGTGCTGATGTGGTTGGAGAAACTTCAATGGCAAATCTAAATTTAACTAATTTAGATCTCTCCAAGCAACTTGTTGTGATCCCTCAACTAAGGATCCACAAGTCTCACCCTACCATAAACATCATTGGAGATGTTAATTCAGGGGTAAAAACAAGGGACAAATCCATGATGCAAATGTTTGTCTTCACTCTTGTTTCTTATCCTAGATAGAGCCTAAGAAAACTGACGAGGCTTTAAAGAATGGAGTTGGGTTGAAGTTATGCAGGAGGAGTTGCTTCAATTTAAAAGGCAGAAAGTTTGGAACCTATGTCCTCTTCTTCAAGGTAATACTACTATAGGAACCAAATGGGTGTTTAGAAATAAGAATGATGATAGAGGACTTGTCATAAAAAACAAGGCTAGACTAGTTTTTCAAGGATACACACAAGAAGAAGGAATTGACTACACAGATGAATTTGCTCCTATTGTAAGACTTGAAGTTGTTATGATATGCTTAGCTTTTGCTGCATCCAAGAATTTCAAGGTCTACTAACTTGATGTCAAGTATGCTTTTCTTTATAGGGTGATTGATGAAGAGGTGTATATCAAACAACCACCTGGGTTTACAAATCCTGATCATCCTCATTATGTCTGTAGGCTTGATAAAGCTCTTTATAGGCTGCACCAAGCACCAAGAAAGTGGTATGAGAATTTATCTTAGTATCTCTATTAGCATGGTTACAGAAAGGGTATCAAAGGAACAGGGAATGACATATTGCTAGTTCAAGTATATGTAGATGACATTATCTTCAGGTCAACTAATCCAAAGCTCTACAAAGACTTCGATAAGCGGATGAAGGATAGATTTGAATCCAACTTCTTTCTATGAATCCAAGTGAAGCAAGTTGACAGTGGAATCTTCATAAGTTAGTCAAAGTATGTACAATAGATACTTAAAAGATTCAACATGATTGACTACAAGGTTGCTAAGACACCCATTGCAAGAAACCACTCCCTTGGACCTGACCTCGAGGGGGAGTGTGTGGATGAACATCTCTACAGGGTTATGATTGGGTCTCTTATGTACCTCACTGCTAGCAGGCCTGATATCATGTTTGCCATATGAATACGTGTAAGATATCAAGCAAATCCCAAGATGTCACACCTTGTCACTGTTAAGAGAATTTTAAGATATGTCAAAGGTGCCTCAACTCTTGGCCTTTGGTATGCAAAGAATTCTAACTTCAATCTGTATGCATATACAGATAGTGACTATGGTGGTTGCAATATGACTGCAAAGTCTACATTAGGGGGATGTCAGTTCCTTGGTGGAAGGATATTCTCATGGCAACACAAGAAGCAATCTTGTGTCTCTACATCAATTGCTGAAGCTGAATACATTACTGCTGCAAGCTGCTGTGCTCAAGTGCTTTGGATTCGGAATCAGATGCTGGATTATGGATTTAACATTGAAGAGACTCCTATCCACAAAGACAACAATAGTTCTATCTCTATTACAAAGAATCATGTGCAACACTCAGGGACAAAACACATCAATGTTAGGTATCATTTGATTAGAGATAACTTTGAAAATGGATTAATCAAACTAAGCAAAGTTACCACAAATGAACAAATTGTTGATTTGTTCAACAGAGCTTTGGATGAGTAGAGATTTAAATATTTTGTATCAGTTATTGGGATGATTAAGTTTGAGTAGCTTTTCTTATGACTTAATCATATTATTTCTATAATCTGTGTGTCCTAAGTTGTTTGTTTTTATTACCTTCATAAGCCTTTGTTTACTCTGGAAGCAAAAATTCTTTTAAGAAGTCATTCCTTAGCTTTTTGAAATTTTTGATCTTTTTCTCTTCAGAAGATATGCATTTACCTTCGGAAGAAATTTAAGTCTTCAAAACTAACAACTAATTAAGAAAATTCACCTTTGGAAGAAATTTCCAAAATATCTTCCGAAACTTAACTTTACTCCTAAGCAATTAACTCTCGGAAGCTTTATTGAAACTTTCAAGTCTTAATCTCTTCTGAAACAAAATTTTCTAAACTCTTTGGAATATCTTCCGAAGCTATTTTGGCTTCGGAAGTTTTTCATCAAAACTTCTGAAGTAAAATTACCTTTAGAAGAATTTAGTCTTCCAAGAAAACTAAGTTTTTCAAATTTCAAAGGTGGGACCGACATCTGGATTTCAAAGTTTATCATCTTTTATTAACTTTGTCTGAGATCTATTTCATATATATACTCAACGATCCATCCTCTTTTACTTTCTTCTTCCTCTATTCTATTCCAAAACCTAAATTCACCCAGAAATCGCCTTTGTTCTTCACTTTCTTTACCTTTAACCTTTCTGAAATAGCCAACTTAAACCGCATAAACAACCCTGATTTCTCCATGCAACTTCAAAGGCAACATAATCAGGTTGCTTTGTTGACTTCTGATAGGCTATGAAGGAGATTTCTCTATAAAGACCTTTAGGAAAGGGAAGGTCACATCCTAGTGGAAGTACATGCTCCATGTGGTTATCCACAGCTTGTCCAACAAGCATGGAGGGTGGGACCAGATTCTTGAAGATCTCTCCTTCATGGTGCATGGAATGGTTCAAAGGGTCAAGTTCAGGTACTCTCAATTTGTCTATACAAATCTACTTACAAACTTGGAGTCCTTAGAGTATTACATGTTTCTTAGATATATTCAACAAATTCTTAACTGAGAACTAGGCTCACAGTTAATGGAAATAGGTAATATTCTTAAATTGGGATAGATGAAGCCCGACATCTTTAAAATCATGAAGAAGCCAACTGTTGGTTTCTCTAGGGTAGAAACAACCCTTGTCCTTAAAATGTTAGAGCTCATTGCTCAAGGTGAGAACCTAGCAACACAAGCTAGTGTTGAACCCACACCTTCTATCTCTCAACCACCAAAACATCCTAAATCACTCCTCACCCATAAAAGGAAATCCAAACGAACCCCTGCACTAGCTATTCAGCTTGTGCAGGTCCCCATATCACTACCCATATAGGAGGAAGTGGACAATAGAGCTCCATTTCTCTTAAGGAGCAAACCACTCCCATCTCATCAAGAATTAGTGCAGAGGTTCTTCATGCTCAGTCTAATGAGCTCATTAGCCCATCAACGCCTTCACTCTGAGTTTCAACACTCAAGTGAACAACCTTCAGGGGAAAGTTACCTGCCCCAGCCTCTAGATCTCAACTAACCTATCCCTAAACTTGAATTCTATGATAATGAAGACATGGAATTTAGTGAGTACCATGAGTCTCTCTACTCTTTCCCTACTAAAAAAGAGATGAATGCTCCTGCCTCTCCATTGTCTAGCCTATTCAAGAGGTCCATATGGAAGAGGCTCTCACTTATGCAAGTGATTACATCATTCAGACCTGAACCATGGCAACTCAGCCTATTGACACTTCTTTTGAAGCTGTTAGTGAGAAGAGGAAAACTAACAGCCAAGAACCTGATGTTGGTGGTGAGAAAGAAGAGTTTGGTCCAATTCTTTCATCCCCCAATGATTCTTCTTATGAAGATGAGGGGAACTTGAGATAAAAGGTGCAAAAATTGTCACAAACATGCACCTACCTAGTCTCTAAGGTTAGTCACTTGGAATCTTAGGTGACTACCTTACACAACAAGGTCAATGATCAACAACTTCAGATATCTTGTCTTATGGAAAAACTAGCTAGAAGACCTTTGAGGAGAGCTCATCTAGGAACACAAGAACCTATGGATGTGATTTACCTTACTCCTAGCATACATATACAAGTGGGTAATGCTATAAAAAGGAGGAGAAAGTCATAACAATCACAGAACCTAACAGTTCTTCATAGAGTATGGATATTAAAAACTCACCATCCACACTTGTAGTTGTTCATCCTCAACAAGTTCCTCAAGCTCACATTGATGTGGACTCACTAGAATCTCTCATTCAGAGTCTCTTTGAGGAAGGTATTCCAACAGCTATGTTATTCCCACCCTAAGGAACTTCAAACTACATATCTAGGTGGAGATATGATGCTAATAGAAGAGCCCTCATACTTCAAAGAGTTCAAAGGCAACAAGAAATCTTCAACTTTCAGACCTTGAACTACTATAAAGGTCTTGACCTAATCAACATGCAACTTGTCAATCCAAGCTAATCTAGGCAAGCTGGCAGGCTGGATCAGAGAATTCAAGATAGGATTACTAAAGTATTTAGCCAAAGAAGAAAACAAAGACAATCAGGTAATGTCATTAGTCAACTGGATGTTGAGGCAGACCCTGACATTAGCTTCAAAGAGGGAACCTTAACTGAAGGCCTAGTGATAGAGCCTGAGAGCCTTGTCACACCTATAACTACTTCAGTAATTCATTCCTTCAGTGAAACACCTCCAAGAAATAAAGGCCAAAGTTCTCTCCACCCTGAGTTACAAAGGTCTATGGGTGACAAAGGGAAAAGGAAATGACTCCTAAGGAGATTAAGGAGGAGGAGAGAGAGAGGAAAAGGAAGAGGAAGCTAAGGGGAGATTTTTCCATTCGGTCTTTAGGCTTCATGTAAGCTGCAATCAGGGCTGCTCCCAGACCTGATACTTAAAATGATAAGTTAAGGGAATTTAGGATTTCTTACCAATAGACTAGGAACTATGATCTTGATCAAATCATCTCTCTCCCCTTAGACAAATTAAATGAACTAGCAAACATTGAAATATCAAGAGAGAGAAAGGAAGCAAAGGATGTAAGGTTGTTCCTTCAAATCAAAGAAGAAAAAAACTAAAAAGACTCTACAAACATGTTCCTACTCTCTCTCCAGATTAAGAAAGCCATGTGCAAGAGACTGTGGCACCATAACAACCTTAGGTAGACAAAGAAACTGACAAGAAACATGATCAACTACTTGAATGCCACAGTTCTCTACCAGGCAGCTACACTTCTTCCCTTGCCTTTTGAGTATATTGAGTTTGAGTACTTCAAATAACTTGAACTTCAAGTATTCAAAGAGGAAAAGGCTATAAAGAGGAAAATGAGGGAAGAAACAGCCAAAGCAAGAGCCATCATCCAGAAGAGTCAAAAGAAGTCTACTGATAGGCAGATGATGACGAGCTTCTTGAAGATGTATGGATTCTTCGGAAGGAGACATGGCCTTATGTCTTTATCCACCATGGATGAGCACATAAGGATGATCAAACAGAAGATTAAAAGCACAAAGATTATTGATTTACACACCCCCACCAAGTCCAGCCCCTCAAGAAGTGCAGGTTAAGGTTGAACCTTTTGAGACAACACAACCTGGACCTCCTATTGAGTCTCAGCAAGCTTCATCTTCTGATCCACAGCAGGGTAAAACTCCCTCTCCTTTTGAACATATGAGGGAGATAGAACAAACTGAGAAAGACAAAACATAACAAAAAGGTACTGTATATCAGTCTTCTCAGTTGAGGAGTTCAAAGAGGAGGAAAAGAATGGCCTCTAAGCCCACGTCAAAAAAGAAGAATAAGACTTGGTCATCCACCTCCAGACCTCAGGATGAGTCATGTCACACCCCAACCTTGACAGCGGAAACGTCAAGGAGTGAGAGTTAAGATTGTTCACAGCCGCATAACGCTATTATTAAATCCAAAAATATTATTCATAAGTTTCAAAGGTAATAATACAAACATAAGTCTCAAATAAAGAAAACATAACAAGCTTATTCATTTATTTAACTAGGTCCATTCCTAGGTGTGAACAACTTCAAAAATGACGATCAAGCTTGAGTATTTCCTGAAACATGTTAAAAATAAAAGGTCAACATAAAGTTGGTGAGATTTCCATAGTTTTTGATACATAAGTATATAAAAGATGGCAATTCATGTTGTAAGTTAGAGAACAAAGTAACGAGTGATGTAAGACAGAATGCACAATCAAACCTCGACAAAGTTTTACATGTCTCAAACGTTTACAAGCATATACGATTAGCTAAGTGTACTTGGATCAACCAAGCAGGCTTGTCTGGCCATAGATCTATGAATTCTCTAGGCTAGCAATAGTTAATGATTGTACATATATTCGACATTACATGGTAGCCACAAAGTTCAACTAACCACAATATACAAGTGAAATGCCATAAGTTTACAAGAATCAAACATGTTTACAAGTGCAAAGTTTATAAAGTAACATGTTTCACCCCAAAGTGTAAAAATATAAAAAAGGATATAGAAATACTCACTTGATCAAATGTATAAAAATGACGATTAATAAGAATAATACACAATAATTCCAACGTAGTTCTTCACAAGGTACCTAAGTATGAATATATTTACAAGATTTAGGTTAATAAGATTAATGATTTAACATGATCTAGGGTTTCGATGAGAATTTGGGGGTTACTTAAATGAATAAAGTTAGTAATCGAAATCATAAGTATATAACTTAATACAATGAAAGGAAAACTTAACTAGTCCCTCTTATTGTTTTGTGAAATTAAATGATAAAATGTAATAAAGTTATGTAATTAACCTATTTAATCTATAATTAGGGATGACGTAAAAACCAATAATATTTTCTTAGTGATTTCAACTATAAGGTTTATATATACATATATATATATATATATGAGTGTATATATATATTTGTGTATGTACATATTTTTAAACATAAAAATAAACTAGTTATAAACATTGTTAGTACCTTTATATAAAAATATTAAGATGTTTCGGGTTTTGTCAATTATATTTAACAAATGGATATCAATTATATTTTCTTGGGAACAATATATTTATATTTTATATAAAGATGTGAAATAAGAATAACATTTATAATAATTTTGTAATATTTATAAAGTTTAAATAAAGTTTTATAACTAAATAAAATAAACATGATTTAAACAATAATTTAAAGG
>BJCM01063850.1:0-27176 GCA_018326385.1 Flaveria bidentis
ACAAAAGGTAAGTTAGGGACATGTCCTGACTACCATATCTCAGATAATACTTTATCTGAGATACCTTAAACTATAGTCTTGTAGTATAGGCTTTAGCTAAGGAATCCCAGCTGGTATCAAAATATATCCGGCTGTAGGTAGTATTATATATAGGTTCTCTTTGTAACTCATTGTAACCAAGTGAGACATAACAACATCTGCTTGTAAGAGTCTTGTATTTTGAGTTGAGAAACAATATATAAAAGTACCTTGAAAATTACCTTCTGTGTTTTTTATTACTTTTTATATTATGATCAACTCTTAGTGATTCTTTTATACCCGAGTGTTGTTCTAGGTGAGTTTGAGAGAAAACATTGTGTTTAGTAACAAAGCTCGATCCTGCATAAAATTTAGGATATCACCTATTAGAGTAGTTTAGGGTGCAATTGAATTTGCTAAGTATTATTAGTTGACTTTAAGGGTATAGGAGGATAGTTAAAGGAATAGTTTTCCCACCACCATTACTTAAACATTATAAAAAACATCACTTGATTTGATAGCAAAGTGGTAATAGTCAAATCATTTTAAAACCAAGCATAGGTTATCATGTCACACATGCTTATTGTATCTATATTTTGACATAAATTTTATTTGAAAATGTATCAAATATAATATGTTTTCATTTAATAGTATCAATTAAAATCATTCTATATTTTAATATAAATTTAGTTTGAAAACAAGTTAGGTCAAATGTAGTCTACAATTTATGACGACACGTACGCTGCAGTCATAATGTGCGGTTGGTGAAAAAATCTAGTTCATATTAATACATCATCGATAGTCGACACAAAACATTTTATTTACTCATTGTGGACTGTTTTTCATATTTTATTCATTAAAGTTTATTTTACTGTTTACTTTAAACTAGTATTAAGTCCCCGTGTTGCGGCAAAAGACATAATACCGTATCAAGTAACACTAATGACACACTACCGTCATTGACCACCAACACCACGAAAACCATAAAAACGGAAAAATAAATCGAATGAAAAGTAGACGAAAAAACATTAAACCACACATGCACATTACAACGTGTTAACTCGTAAAATTTAGACTGAGACGTAAATCAAAAATTTTGTAAAGTATGAAAAGTGTAGGGCAACAAAGTTGAAAGTAAAAATTTATTGAGCCTAAATTGTAAAAGATGTAAAAGTATTGGGTTAGAATAAAAAAGTTAAATACCCATGGAGCATAAAGTACAACTCACAATGCATAGGAAACTTGCTAATTAGTATATATATAATTGGGCAAACTGGATTTAAATAATTCAACTTATAACTCATCGGTCGATAATAATTCATATTATTGATTTGGCCGGTTATAATCTCAAATTTTCTTTTTATTACCAACAACAATCTTAGTAGTATAATTAATAATTATTTACGCATGATATCAACTCAATTTTCTTAACAATAATGTTTATGGATGAAATGAAAAAAAAACATACAAACTAAATAGAGCCGAAAATAAGTACAAATCGAGTGTAAATATATGATAATTATGTTACTAACACTATTGTTGGTAAAAAATGAAAATTAAGATTATTACTCTACAAATCAATAGTATGAATTATTACTAGTAAATAATATATTAATTGAATTATTAAATTTAATTTACCTTTAAATTATAGCTTTTAATCAATAGTATGAATTATTTAATATATTTTATTAAATAATTGTATTTATTCTCGTAGTCCCATGTAGAGGCCGAAACATCTAATCCGTTAGCCCATTAACAGCTGCAAGAAGCCAAGAGGCCCAAACATCTAATTATACTTCTAATTAATGAAAGTTAATTTTTGTAAAAAATGAAATTCAACCAATTTTTAGAGTAGAAGAACCTTTTTAAAGCACCTTTTGTGTACTTGATCGTTTTGGGATGTTCTTAGGTGCTCCATCCATGTACAAGGATGAGCTTAGATAGAATACGTCAAATTAAGGAGACGAAGAGGTGTTTCTCGTTGGCGTTATGACTGCGGGAGTAACGTATCTAATGTTTCTACGCTTCTCATTAAAGAGACTCTAATGATTGTTTTTGTTACTCCATAGTAATACTCATAAGTAACAATACCATTAAGATGCTTTAATACTTATTTTTGTTACAAGATACTCTTGATGCAAAGTGGGTATAAACCAACGTATCATATAATTATTTTGTCTCAAATGTATGCGTAATCGGTTTAAATTTTCGCTCACCTTTTATCTTTACGATCATGTTTTAATATATATAACTATTAGATCGGAATTAGAACTTTTAAGTTTGGTTGTAAAACTAAATTCTAAATGAATATAACATAACTACATATATATAAACTAAAATTTTCAATATATCATCCATAACTAAAGAAAACCCTACTTGCTATAAAAAATATTTTGTACAATCTCTAGCGATGGTCAAAATTTACTCCTATCACCTCCATCATTTGTGTATGAACACTTCTTTGATTTTTATTTTTTAGCTTTTGTCAACTTTCTTATGGATATAAATCTGAAACCCTGATGTGGAGTCCATTTGGTGCTTGAACTCTTGGAAATTTCATGAGCTGATCTCCTCCCACCTCTTCCCACCTGCATTTTTTTTATTTAAGTCCCAATTATTTACTATTCATAAAATTATAATAATAAAATAAATAAATAATTATGGTCTCTTATAAAAAAAATACAACAAATACCTGTATTTAGTAACAAAATAATGAAGGAAAGTTGATATTTCTACAATGCCGAGTTCTTTCCCAGGGCATAGTCTTGTCCCACCTCCAAAAATAAAGAAATAATTTTGGGTCTCCAAGCTTCTATCCTGCAATTTATAAAGTCGTCACTGAGTTGTTTTATTATTTATAAAAAATAAAAAAAATTAGAAAAAAAGTTATAAAAATTGGTAAAAACCGAAACGAACCATCCATCTCCATGGGTTGAAGGTGTATGGATCCGGATACAAACACGGGTCATAATTTATCTCTCTTGTGTATACATATATCCTCCATCCTTTAGGAATCACAAAGCCTACAAAAAGATGGGATTCAATAAGTCCATAAAGGTACGTTCAAACTTAAAATCAACAATTCGAAACGTGCATTGACGTTTTTTGAGGATCTTGTAGGCGTGTTCACTGTCTGGTTCACCTAGCTTTGATAAAAATACTTACTCAAAACCGCTAACAATGACTTTAGAAATTTAAAACCAACATCCTTGCTTCAGTTTATTATTACTGGTTTGGTGGTCGGACCGGTTGGACCGAATTTAAATATATTTTAATTATATTTATATATGTAATTAAATATAAGTAATTTATATATGATTTATATATATATATATATATATATATATATATATATATTTTATAGTTATATATTAAGAACACCTAACGTCTAACGCTCGGTTCTTTTTAGAAAAATATAATCACTATTGAAAAAGAGAGGAAGAGAAGAGGGGTCATGGGATGAAGTAATGAAGCCATGTGGATTATGATGTGTGGTAGGGTCCATATATGGATAGATGAAGACACCATGCATTATATATAACATAACATTATATATACACCATATCCATCGAGCCCCTTAAAGAAACCC
The DNA here is from genome assembly GCA_018326385.1 of Flaveria bidentis. Lineage (NCBI taxonomy): Eukaryota > Viridiplantae > Streptophyta > Magnoliopsida > Asterales > Asteraceae > Flaveria > Flaveria bidentis. Next base: position 3,608 of record BJCM01063850.1, read on the forward strand.
TACAAATCTATATAAAATCAAATCAATCGTCATGATCGAATTGAAGCATGCATATATAAATAATACACTTACCGTTAAGTTCCATATCTCTGATGGTTTTCCTCAGGACCCCGTTAACAATGGTGGCCAATCTTGAGGTCTCAAAGATCACCTGCAACACCCACACGTACATGATAAGATATATTATTAATAGAGTATTTTGAGAGGATTGACCCCATCTACATCAATCACTTGTTTTGTATGTTTATTAAGATTCAAGCATAACTGTTAAAATAAAACAATGTAACAGGGAAATCGAGTTTTTATTTATTTCCATGTATCATACATATATAAATATTTATATATTCGCTAAAATATTCTTACGATTAGGATGTAAACGAGCTGACTTGATGCCAAACTCGCTTAGGAGCTCGTTTTGTTTTAACTTAAGAGAGTTAAAGCTCAGCTCACTTAGAATTTTATTTCTAAAAGTCGACTCGTGAGATATATTTTTCAAGTTCAAGCTTGGCTTGTTTGATATTTAATTACTTTGTTTAGATATTTCTATTATTAGATTTTATATATATTTGTAATTATACGTTTTAAATATAACATAATGTATACATTTTAATTATTTTAACATGTGACTTATATTTGTTGAATATAAATTAAAGTTTGTTTAGGTTCATGAGCCGGCTCAAATTGGATATCTGAACTTCGAGCGTATGTTCGTTTATTGGATGAGTCACAATATGAGCTTGAGCTCGTTTAAGTTAGAATTTATTAGCCAATTCTAATAACCGACAAGTTAGCTTGACTCATTTATATCCCTACCAACAACACTAGGAACTTATTTAGAACAAAAGAGCATATAGATTAAGTAATTAAAGAGAAATCATTCAATATTTTACATTTACATACATTCTATTTAATTTTGTTTATAATAATTGATTGATTTATTTTCTTTTTTCCTAATATTTATGATTTCTACAAATAAAATCCAAAAAAATGATTTATTTATTTATCATTTAATTAATTTATTAATAATCTAAACCTACCGCACGAGTGAACTTCATGGACTTGTAGTCATTCCAATCTAGTGGGTCCTCTGCCATTTTTCTCTCTCTGATGCACAAATGTTCTTTCTGCAAGCAAATAATAATAAGAAATAATCTTGAAAGTTGCTCTTGTTTTCAAGAAAATTAACAACTCACTCTAAGTTCTTCAAGAACTCTGGGATGATCATGGAGATACTTCACTGCCATCATTGAAGTAGTGGAAACTGTTTCATACCCAGAATACAAAATCGTAATAATTTGATCAATTATCTCTTCATCGCTCAATTGATATCTGTTATCACCACAATTCATCAACGAATTAAGCATATCTTCATGGGTTTCTTTCGAATTTCGTCGTTCGTCGATCAAATCCTCCAGCATTCTCACAATGTTCTTCCTCGCCTGCAACCAAATTCAAAAATAAGTTATCAATTTCTTTCAAAACGAATTTGAAAACGTTTAAAAAACTCAGGCGAAAACGTTTTCGAACCTCTAATCCTCGACGATAGTTGGTGTTTGGGAGATTAACCGGAAGCGAAAGAGTCCCCAAAACAAGTTTAAAAAACTCAGGCTTGAAATCTTTAGATAATGAGCAAGATTCAATCCCAAAAACTTGATTGAGTGATGATAACAGAGCCATCTGTGAGGAACAGAGTAAGAAACAGAGTGGGATAAAGAAACAGAGTGCAATGAAGGAACGTACAGTAGAGTACAATCAAATGATGCAGACCTCTTTGGTTTTCTGTTGGATGTCAATGATCTGATTGCTCCAGTTACTGATATGGGATCTCATGAAGTGGTCAATTTTGGGGAGAATTTGTTGTCTGATGATTGAGGGGCCAACAAGTGATAGCAATGCACCCCTCATGTTCTTGTGAGCAGACCCATGAACAGCTGCAATGTTTGATTTCCCAAGGATTTCAAGCATTGATTGTGGGTAACCAGGGATGATTCCTTTGGATTCATTCATGAGGATGTATCTATTGAGCCCTGGATCCATTGAAACAACTGTTGGGCACCCCAAGATGTGGGATTTGAACACACTTCCATACCTGTTGTTAACAAGACAAGTTGGAATTGTGCACTTCTGAGTTGGGTTTTTCAAGAAATTACAAAAAGATGGTTTTTTTGTTGTTGTGTCAAATCAACTAGTGTAACAATGATGCATTTTTGAGTTGGGTTTTCCAAGACAACCAACAAAAAGGTTTCTTTTTGGATCTCTGGTATGGGTTTCTCAAGAAGATCAAGAAAAAGGTATCTTTTGATCAAGAAAGAGAGTGAAATGTAGCATTTTGTGAACATGAAAGAAAGATGTCATACAAAACGTGATTTCAAACTCCAACTTCAATATATGATATATGTAAATGGCATACTTCAAATATTTACTTAACAGTGCTTTATAAGTGAGATATTATTGCCTACAGTTTTACGGTTTTGTGAAAACCAATGTGAAATTACTAGAAAACTTAGATTGAAGTGCTGCATATGTGAGTTGGGATTTTAAAGAAGATGAAGAAAAAGCACCTTGCTCTTTGGTTTTTCATGAAGGTGGGGCCTTGCTTGAGGAAGTCAGAAGTCTCACCAAAAAGTGGCCAACCCATGGTGCCAGGGGGTAGACCTTTCTTCCTGTACTTCATCTCATTCCACTTCAAAAGAGCAGTGCTCAACATGAAAAGTCCCAACACAACACCAATAATCACTGTCAAAACAGCCATTGATGCTCTCTCTTTCAACCTTCAAAAGTTATTGATGTATATATTATATATATGTATGTGTGTTTGTGTGTGTGTGAGAGAGAGAGAGTGAGAGGGGGAGTGTTATGGTTTTTGCTTGTGAAGAATGTGTGTATATATAGAGCCTAGTGGGTGGGATAGATGGATGGGGGAGGTGCCAAGTGTTGAGGTTAAGGACTTAAGGGTTAATTTACTCTCCTTTGTTGGTATTTCTGAAAACTATTGTATGTATTTGAAAAGTATATACATTAAGGTAAAACATTGTGGATTTCAATATAAAATTTTGGATTTGACGAAATATTCGATTTAAGTAACAAGCATTAATATTAGAACGAAATAAGGTTGCAATTTGACTTTTAAATGTCAATTTATCATATTTCCAATTTCAAAATCAACACGAAACAAGAAAGATCTTGCACCAAAATACGTGCTATTGATGAAAAGCAACCATATTTCTTCCTACAAAATTAAAAACAATGTATCTTTTATATTTTTTTAGGAAATATGGAAATCAAATTTTAAAGAAAGCTTTTCAATCTTCCCAAAAAGAGTTTTTTAATGGTGTTGTTAGAAATTGTATTTATCAAAATAAGTATGTTGAAAAGTATTTATTAAAATAGGTATTTGTTAAAAACTATTTAGAAACCCAAGTACGGGTTAAATGAAAATATTAAATTAATAGTTATTAATTATTGTATAAAAATTATAAAATAATTCTTTGAGATGAAGTATTATTGAAACTACACATAACTAACTACCTTAATTAATTAAAAAATAGCTATATTTTTTAAACTTTTGTCGATAAAAAATGTTATTTAAAAAGATTATTTTGTTAAAAAACTTCATAGTTCATAAAATTATGTTATTAAGAATTACATTCTTTTAATAAATCTATACTTATTAATAAAACAATAACTTTATTGTCACATGACATTTTTTTGAACCTTTATTTTTTTTATTTTCCGCCTAAATATGTATATGTTCTTAGTGTTAGTCTATGTTCATTTGATTAAAAGTTAACTTATATACAAGAGATATTTAAATAAAATTTAGAAATTTAACACTAAATTAAAGTACATCTTTTTTTAGAAATTAAATAATGCCCGATATTTTTTCTTTTTTCAAATAATTTATTAATAAAAACTGTACAAATCATTTATAATTTTCTTCATCTATGAAATTTGTTTCTTGATTGCGTTTTTTCATTAAATACTCGATTTATATTAAAATCTTGATAAAAGTTACAGAATTTTTTAATCGACTCCTCTTCGGTTTGAAGAAATTCATATGTATCTTTTTTTGGAAATAAAATCATACTCAATTTTAAAATATTTCTTAACCATCTCAGGTTTACGACACTTGCGATTTGTCTTTATAAAGTCTGATGATATCGCATTAGAAAGACTTCATTTACATTCTCATTTTGGTTTCGGTTTTATTAAGTTTTTCTTCAACAAAAGATATATATTTTTGTTATATTTGAACTATCATCCTCTACGATTATGATTTAACCTATCATTGTCTACAATTGTGTTTTTGGATTAATATTATTTTACTTTATTTTTTTTAAAGTTGATCTACTTCAACAGTCAATCTATATAAATGTATTACATGCTTTTACTTTTTAAACTTTTTTTATTTTTTATGTATATTATCATATTATTATTATTATGTTTGATAGGAGTTCGTTTGATATGTACAAATTGTTTTGATGTATCTGGAAGTAATATTAAAAATCACATTTTTATCCACGGTTGGCTTTGATACCTTCAAACAAAAGATTTTTTTTAATTTCAAAGAATAAAGTTGTTGTTATTAGTGTGTTATGCAATGATTATAAAACAAGAGCCAATGATAATCGCTAACCAAAGTTACTTTGTTTTTAAACATTGATAATGATCAGCTTTATATTGCATTATCTCGAGCTAAAAGTAGATAGATGTTCAATTATTAGTATTAGATAATGATGGAAAAATAACCAATAAAACATCAAATGTTGTATAAAAATAATTTTTTGGATGTTTATGAATTTGAAATATTATTTTTCATGTACAATTTAATTTGTTTATTAGTTAAAATTTTTATTTAAAAATTTATTTCATTTCATATTATATACTATTTAGATGTATAAATATTAATAGAGAAAACCTACTAATGTTAGATATAGCTAATGTTAAAAATTATACATAAAAGTCGATATACAAAATATTATCAACAAAATTATAACTTACACATCTTTTTAAACAACAATAATATTTTTTGATTGAATTCGTGTGTTACACGACACTTTAGCCAAATATATATATTTATATATCTATATATAGGTGTGTGTGTGTGTGTGTGAGAGAGAGGGAGAGGGAGAGGGAGACGGAGAGGGAGAGGGAGAGGGAGAGGAAGGGGAAGAGAGGGGGGTGTTATGGTTTTTGCTTGTGAAGAATGTGTGTATATATAGGGCCTAGTGGGTGGGATTGATGGATGGGGGAGGTGTCATGTGTTGAGGTTAAGGATTTAAGGGTTGATTTACTCTCTTTGTTGGTCTTTTTGAAAACTATTGTATGTATTTGAAAAGTATATAAATTAATGTAAAACATTGTGGACTTCAATATAAAAAATTGGATTTGACGAAATATTCGATTTAAGTAACAAGCATTAATATTAGAACAAAATAAGGTTGCAATTTGACTTCAAGAAAAGTACAATTTTTGACTTTTAAATGTCAATTTATCATATTTCCAATTTCAAAATCAACATGAAACAAGAAAGATCTTGCACCAAAATACGTGCTATTGATAAAGCAACCATATTTCTTCCTACAAAATTAAAAACAATATATCTTTTATAGTTTTTCTAGGAAATATGGAAATCAAATTTTAAAGAAAGCTTTTCAACCTTCCCGAAAAGAGTTTTTTTAATGGTGTTGTTAGAAATTGTATTTATCAAAATAAGTATTTTGAAAAGTTTTTACTAAATTAGGTATTTGTTAAAAACTATTTTAGAAACCCACGTACTACTCAGGTTAAATGAAAATATTAAATTAATAGTTATTAATTATTATATAAAAATTATAAAATTTGAGATGAAGTATTATTGAAACTACATATAATTAACTACCTTAGTTAATTAAAAAATAGCTATATTTTTTAAACTTGCATCGTTAAAAATGTTATTTAAAAAGATTATTTTGTTAAAAAACTTCATATTTCATAAAATTAAGTTATTAAAAATTACATTTTTTAATAAAACAAATGTGTTTTTATGTTTCAAAGAAATCTGATTTGTAAAATGATATAAAAATATAAGAGTAGGTTACACTGATAGTCCCTATGGTATGTACGTATTGCAACTTTAGTCCTTGCTTTTAATAAATTACAGATAAGAGCCTGAACTATGAATGATATCTACACCGGTATTCTCCGACGCTAATTGATGTTAAGTTTCTCTATTAAGCCAATGTAAAAATACCAATACACCCCTAAATTTAAAAAATATAATTTATAAAATACAACCTAACTTACCCCCACCCAAATGCCACCCATCACACCCCACCCCCTCCTTTCATCTTTATCTTCTGCATATTCATCACCATCACTACCACCTTTTCACCCTATGATAGAAATGAAGCATTATTACTTGTCTAATTCTCCCTTTCTCTCTATCATTCCTCTCTCTCTCTCTTTGTGTGTCTTCTAAGACTCTCTCTTTCCGCATGTAGCAACAGTGGTGATGGGTCAAGGGTGCTACAACGATGGTGGTGCTAGTTGAGGGTGCTCTAGGACAGTGGTGATGGTTGGCGACGGTGGTGGTGGGATAAGGGTGGTGGTGGGTTGTTGTGGAGGTCGGTTGAGGTTGTAGGTGTTGAAGTTGGTAGTGGATTGAGGGGTGCAGGCGGTGTGGTGGTGGTGGTTTTAGGGTATAGGTAGCGACAACGGTGGGTTGAGGGTAAAGGTGGTGACGGTGGTTAAGGGTAGATGTGGTGGTGGTGGGTGTTGAATGTAGAGAAGAAGATACAAAAGAAATGTATATTTGTCTTTTTAAAAACATTAACAGAGAAAATTAACATTTGTTAATGTTAGAGACCGTCAACATGCACTTTTTACATAGTTCAGACCATCATCTGTAATTTATTGAAAACTTGCAATATATGATACCCCAAAGACTGTCCGTGTAATTTACTTAAACTATTTTTAGCATATAATATCATTATTAAATATTTAATTTAATATTTTAAATCGAGTGACAAATGAGTGAAAATATGGCAAGTGACAAATAAGTGTGAAAATATAACAAGTGACAAATGAGTGTGAAAAGATAACAAGTGATAAAATGAATGTAAAAAATAACATGAGTAACAATTATTTTGTTTTATTAGATAATGTTATTTTTTACTCATAATCTTATTGAAAAAATAAAACTTTCAGTTTTAATAAATAATGTTAACTAAAAGGGCTTAATGAAAAAGTTACTACAAAACCAAAATCTTCTTTTTTTTGGACTTGCAGTTTCATTAAAAAAAATTTCTTTTAAAAGGTTTTTGTTCTTCACAAACGTTTTCTTAATTCCTTGTTTACATAAAAAAATCAAATAAAGAACTAGATAAAACATTTGATTTTTTGTTTGATCATGATATTATATAATTTGTTTTTAATACATTAGTTTGTATTTCCTATTAAATAATTTACAAACGTGCTAAAAGAAGTATGTATGTTCAAAAAAATAAAGACACAAACGTTTGTGTTTATTTCAAGAAAATGAAAAGATCTATTTTTTTTGATAAAAGAGGACACACATCTCAATTTAAGAAAAAAACTTCAGAACTTTTATGAAGGAAATAAAACACATAAAAAAACTCTTTTAAACTATGACAGGTTCATTAATTTTATTAATAATTTTTTTATAGATTTAAAAGATCATGTATAATGTATAGATTATACTTGTTAGTACATATCAAATATCAATACCAAATATTTATATTTAGAAAAGGTTTTAAGAAAACATTTTTGAACAACTAAAGACGTTTATAAAAAAAATATTTTGACTTGCAGATTCAAAAAAATTGATTTTTTAAAACTTTTTCCTTTAACCTTTTTTAGTAAATATTAATTAAAATTAAAACTCTTTTATTCAATACGATTATGAGTGAGAAAATAAAAGCTTTTAATAAATACCCATTTTGATAAATACTTTTCAAAACACCCATTTTAATAAATGTATTTTTAAAAACACCATTTTGGTAAAGGAACTCCCCACAAAAAAGTAAATCATAAATGTGACTTTAGGCTTGTGACGTTCGTTTTAGAACCATGAATATGCTAAAGAATTGCTAAAATCATTTTAGATTTACACGACGCATCATATGTATTGATTAAAAATAAATGTAATTCGTTATGTATAAGATATTAATAGTAAATATAGTATTTATAGTGGACCTAGGTATTTATTTCTCCACGGTTGTTTTTGTGCTTGTAAAGTGCACCTCAACTTGCTTTGGAATTTTCGGTTCTGGTTGGTTCAAATCGTGTAAATAAAATTTTATTGGATTATGTTTGGAAGAATCTCATAAAAGATGTTCTTTTTTTTTTAAATACCACTTGACGATCATGCTTTAGGGTAAATTTCTTTCCTAAAATATCTACATAAGCCCTAAAAAATCAACTATTATTTTCATTATATATTTAATTATAATTTTTTATTCATTTGAAAAGCAAAAAAACATAAGCAAATAATTAAATCAAACACATGTACTATGTGAGTATATAAGAAAAAGATGATTAGGCCATATGACAACTTTTCAATTGAAATTTATAAATATATAAAACAATAAATTAAAATCCAAAATAAACGCATTTCGAAAAAAATGTTGTCTTGATTCATAGCCACACCTTATCAAAGTAGGAATTGCAATTTGCTAATCTTTGTCTAGGTCACTATTATCCTCTTCACAATCAGAGATTCATTATTAGTGTCTCTCAATTTAGGTAATCTTTAAGTGAACTTTTAGAGATAATTATAGAATGATTGATTATAATAGGTTAACGGAAAACAAATTAGACTTTTAATTAAATAAACGAGATTAGTAGATTTAATACAAAAATACTCAATTGGTTATTTAATATTGAGCTTAAAAATTAATTTAATCTAAAATCAAGCTCTTAATTTAACAGGTTAAAGATAAAAAACTATCTATGTTTTGGGGTTAAAAAACCACAGGGTCAAAATAAAAAACCTTTAAGACACGTTACATATAAAAACAAATTCTGAAGAGTCGGTTGACCTCTCCCCCTCCTTACTAAATCCACCCCTTTACATATGTACACTTATAACGTATGACATGCATATATATACAAACTAAGGTAGTATTTAGTGTATCACATGAGTTGAATAAATAAAATATTAAATATTTGTAACAAAATATAGTAATTATAAAATCATATTTTGAGATAAGAGATTATTAAAATTATAAGTAATGATTATAAGTAATAGAACAATGATATATATTTCTTTAAACTTTTGTGTTTTAATTTTTTATTAAAAATTAAAATATTTTATTCTAAATCAAACTGATTTAAGAAAATGTCATTTTATAAACAAAAATCTTGTTATAACTCAAAATTTTAATTATTATGATTCATAAAAATTTTATTTTCTAAAAAAACTACTTTTAAAATATTTTTTATTTTAAAAAATGTTTGATATTTTAGAAAAATTACTTATGTTACACTAAAAATTATTTCTTTTGATATTGCATTTATAAAAATAATTAAATAATTAATTAGTATTTAATGTAAATATTTATTAGAAGAGATAAACTTAAAAAATAAATTTAAGACCATGTGTAATGGGGCGCTAATGCCCATCACCATTGCAGTGCGTTATTTTTAAAGATACATTATTATTATAAGGCTACAAATTACCAAATTCATAATGATGAATGGGCATTGTAGGGGCATCAACTGTTATTTATGTTTTTTAACAATAAATAATGGTGAGTTGACGCTGATGTAACAAAAAATACCCCTTAATGGACATTAATTATTGCACATGGTCTAATATGTTTAAAATTATGACAAGTGCCAACTCAAAATATTATTTTAGGGATATTTTATAAATACACTCTATTTAATTTCATCTCTTTATCTCTTTGTATACATATATATAAATATATGAAGAGAGACAAAAATAATAAAGTATATAAATAATAAAAATGATAGTTTGTATAACACAACCCTTATTTTATTATAATACATAGATTTATGCTTGTTGAAAGAAAACAAATTGATAAATTCAAACAAATAGCACGGATAACGAATAAGCCTTTGAATTTAATTTTATCATTTGATATGAACATGTGCTAGTTATATGGTTCTGGCCATTCTCCACGTATGTTGATTCTAAAAAGAATATGCCTCGTGTTAAAGATCGAGAATACTTAAATGATATCACAAACATTTTTGGTACCATAATAATGTATTTTTGTGTATATTATGAAATTAGTAAATGCTTACATTCAAGTTATATTTATATTGAAATGTAGCTAAAAACAACCTTGTATATTTATGTATCTATATTAAACGAGAAGTGGTGCGACCATGAGTTGGCGCAGTAAGTTTAGATGGTTCAGTTTTGAATATCAAAATGTAGATAAAAAACACACTACGACTGTATATTTAGTTAAAAAGGTAACATTAAAATCCAAATTTAATATGTTGAAACAGCACAATGACATTCGAAATTACATAAAATATTATATACCAAATATTATTAAAGAAAAACTAAATACAATCTAGAAAAAAAGGTAAAAATATATTAGGTAACTTATTAATATTTAGCAATTTAAAATGTATTTTATTGAATATTATAATTAATTAGAATAGTAAATATAGCATTTGAAATGTTATTTAGTTGAACTAACAAATAAAAATACAAAATATGGTGATAATAGTTCCCGCATACGTGCCGTAAACTTTTAACCTTTTAAATGATTTTATACACTTTTCATAATTGAGGGGTACATATGGGATTTTAGGAAACTTGGAGGACCCGAGTGAGTTGTAGCCACATATAAAAAAACTTAAGAAGTAAATAACACCTTAGACTAGAGAGTGGCCGTTGGATCTAATCATCGAACCCTCATCTTAGATAACTAATCATAGTTTAACGTAGCTAAGGGTTTTTTAATCAACGAAAGGTTATATTAGTTCTAATAAAACTTGGAAAAAAAGAATTTAAAATATCTCTCGTTTATTTTTACTTTTTAATTGTTGGCTGTTTATTAATTTTATATGTTCACTTCATTCGCAAAAAGTTATATTAGTTTGGGTAAAATTTGTTTGGTTTCAATCTGACCCGTCAGTTAACCACTTTGTCATTTGGGTATAACAACTTGGAAACTGGTTTAGAAAATCTCATTTGTAACTGATCTGGTGTAGTTTTTCTTTAGAAACCGGTTTGGATCTTTTCACATTGATTCAATACATTTCTAGACACTATAATTTAAGAGATCATTAGCAATTGGTATATGTGATATAGTCACCCTTTCAAAATTAGTGAACACATTTTGTTCACATAATCACATTATTGTTTGACGATTAAGAGCATTCATAGCCGGTTCTCTAAAATTATGTGAGCAAATTTTTTATATTATATGGTATCGTTATTAGTGGTTATGAGTGAAGAATATACGAAATTTACTGTTTAATCTGTATTTTTTAAAAACAATGTTCAAAACTTTATAATGTTTTTAATATATTTTAAGTGGTTTGAGAAGAAAAACTTACTAATTTTTAGTGTAATTATATGAATAAAGATGATAAACAAGTTTTGAATGCTCTTAGGCAAGATATCAGTAATTCATTGCAAGTTATTTCATTTTCAAATGCTTTTTATCCCACCCCAAGTATTGGTATATTGACTCAAATAAAATAATGAGTTAATTTTCTCAAGAAGATAAAAAAAACTAATTTACCTTCAAAAGTTTCATATGTTGTTTCAATTTCACTTCAAAAGTTTTAATATTTTGAATAAATTTAAAACAACTAATGAAACTTTTGGAGGTAAATTGTTATTTTTAATATTTTTAATTTTTTTTATTTTTAACAAACCTCAAGGAGCAAAATCGAACTGAACTTTAAAATAAAATAATTTTAGCGTCAGATAAATCTATAAAATACTCTAGGTATTTCATTTGCTAATCACTCTAAATGAATCATCACTTAAACTTCATGTTCACATTCTTTAGTGTTATTAAGGTAAGAAAATAATAATTCATCACATATTATTTCATTTTTAACTGTTTTTGGTCAAATTTTGGTATTGTAGGCTTTATCAAATGCCGTTGTGGTATCATGATGAACCTAACCGGTTAATAGCAAAAAATATCGTTGTCTATTTTGGTATAATAGGAACCAATTTCGATATTATTTTTTTATGATTTCCGACAAACTAAGGCAATAACATCCAAACTCACCGCGCGTAACAATGAAACTCCTATCGGTTAGCGCGAAGATATAAAGATGGTTCCTTAAGTTCTTCTAGAACCCGAAATGCGCGGTTGTGTTTAGTTTATCTGTCAACGTTCCGGCAGTGTGTGTGTGTGTGTGCGTGTGTTTTTTTTTGTGAAAACGGAGTTGTATTCAAAATACTCACTTGTGTGCCTCATCACACATATCGTTTTAGGTTATACGACCGTATGAACACTTATTAAAATACTCACTTGCCGTATGATCTTATAAAGGAACATATAATTTTACAGACCTAATAGAAGTGAGAGGGTGGTGATTTAGAAAAAATATAAGACGTGTACAACTTATAGGCTCCGTGCAATGTGAGAGGGGGGTTAGATTGCAAAAGTGATTGATATATATAGTAGGCCACAATATTAATTCCAAAAATTTTTGTTTTTAGGTAAATTCGTGGGAATAATGATAGAACTTTATTGGACTTTAATCATATATAATCATGTGATAACTTCTTCCCTAACTTTACAAGCTTTAGTCAAATTAATTGTTCATATACCGGCCACCAATATTACATGATTGAATAGATCCCATTATAAAATTTAATCGTGTACATTTATTTTGGCTAATCTACCCCTATTCTATAGTAATGTGAAGGTGAATTTCCGCTTCAAACAATGAAGTCGGACTCTGATCCAACTTATTGATTTTATACCTCTAATATTCAAAACTGTTATTCCGTAAGAAAAAAAAACCGACTTAAAATACCTTTGTCAGAAGAAAATAAATTAACCGATGTGTAAGTTAACATTTTCTTTCTATTTACGTGCATTAGTAGATGGATATTAGGAGTATAAAAAGTTTAAAACACTCCCATTATGCACTTGAATTATCTCAATTTCGAATGGACGTACAATAATATTATCTAAATTGGTCCACTTTTTGTCCGTACACATGGTGTACGAGCATGGGAAGAAAATCCTATCTCAATGCATTAATTGACAACAAACGTATGTTGTTTTGTAACTTTAAACATTAAGGTGTCCCTCACACGAGTGGTTAGGATGGGTCCTCTTACAAAATTCCAAGTTAGATCGCAAGCAAGTTTGGTTGGTCTTTAAGCCCTCATCTTTCTGTTGTTGACAGTGACTAATTGTCTTCAAGTGTCACAAAAGATAAGAAGAGATGGTGACTTGAAAAGAAGTGTGAATAAGTGAGAGATCAAAAGAAATGGATTTGACACAAAAGTTGCAATTCCCATTTTGGTATCAAGAGAATGCATCAATCTCACTTAACCATTTGAGGAGAAACCTATTCCATTCTATCTCCATTTCCATCTTTGTGCATACATCAAAGATAAAATCTTTGTGGGATTCACTTTGCTATGTTCTTTTCTATAGTTAGGTGAAAATGTTAGATTCATTACACCATGTACAACTTATAATGCAAAATGTACAACTTTTTGTGCATAATGTACAACTTTTTGTGCATAATGTACAAGCAACTGACACAACATACTTTGTTCTTGGTAGAATTGTGTAGGTTTAAAAGTAGTGTATGTTTGTACTTGTGGGTTACTAGTTAAATTCATCATATGTTATTTACTTTGGTGTAGCTTCTTTTAAGGTTGTTAATGTCGAAACTACCAAATAAATCACTCACTATGTGCACGTTTTGTTTACATAAATTCGATATGTTAGCAGATCATAATATTATGAAAATATAAAGCTAGATTTGTCCTTTTATATTGTGACATTGTTTATGTGTGTGTGTGTTTAATCAAATTTAAGTAATCTTATCATAAAAATGTTAGTATTCATAGGTTAGTTTTCACATGTAAAGATATCAGTTTTATCGTCATTGATTAATCATTTTCATTGTTTTAATTTGTTCACATGTGCAAGAGTCTTCATCTTTGACTAACTTCCAAACTGATGCGCCAATATTGCGAATGAATAGTCCTCCATATTCTTCATTGTGGTATCCATGTCATCACTCGTTCTCTTACATGAGGTACTAGGAGGAGGATCCTTAGGCACACCTTCATTGTTATAAGATGTACTCTTATGTAATCCATACATCTCTATTATCACTATCATCATCGGTACTCGTTGAGTAATCATTAGTATGCGACACACCTTTCTTCTCCTTCTCAACCTTTTCAAAATTCTATCTTTTAAGCATGTTTTAACATCTAATCAGTAAGTTTTATTTTTGAAAAGGTTGAGAAGGAGAAGAAATGTGTCCCACATATACTAACGATAACTCAATGAGTACCGATGATAATAGTGTAAGTTTTCTTTTTAAGAAAATTTAAAACAACAATAATAATAAAGTTTTAGTAGTTTTCAATTATTCAAAGACAGTAAATTACTTGCCTTCGATAGTTTGCCCCATCCCTACAAAAAAAGGGATTCTTGCACGTTTGGTTATCTCTGTTATTCTTTTGGTTCAAACACACACAGGAAACACAAATTTTGTTTTTAATTCTGAGTTTTATCCGATTGAACATTTGAATTAAACCCCCAAATTGTTATAATCCGTAAATGTTACACGCCTCTCATATTTTTCAAATTTGATCACTGAAGTATAAATCCTCTACATGAATTATTGTTAAAAAGAAATTAGCGGATACCATACAAACTTTTCCTACATTTTTGTACCAAGTAATCAAAGCAACCCTCATTTTCAAATGAGTAGGGTGTACTTTGTGTGGTCATCGGTTTGGAATTATGTTTGAAAAGGAGTTGGCCTTGGTACTTGGATTGCTCTTGAAATTATTGGTTCTAACATGTAAAGGCCAAACATTTGTGGGTATTAAAACATTATTACAATATGTAAAATCAAATAAAAATAAAATGAGAACTAAAATTATAATTTAATAATGATCGTATGACTATTTTACAAAAATGTGATCAGAAGCATGGGAAAGAATAATCTACATATGTTTTTAAAACGCCGTTCTGTTAATACCTAATTTTACTTCCAAATTAATTTTGATTATTTCAACATTAAAAAATTAATATTAATGATTACATGTGTCAATAATGTACAAAACTTAAGTAATAAACACTAAATTTCGAAATACGTCCGAATACCACTTTGTTATAGCCAAAGTCATTATATTCAAAATAATATATTAAAAAACGTCGGCATTGCTGTTTCTTGAAAATAGAATTTTGGAAAGCAACTTAAGGGAATATATGATTGTGATTTTGTTAAGGGATGTAATGATAAAGCTAATAAAAGATGTGGGGTTTAATTGTAATTATTAAAAATTGATACAATTGATTGAAGGTGGGGGATACAATCAAGAAGCAATGCATTGAACCGAAAAACACAATAGTCTCTTGATTCACTTTAAATCAAGAAAACGATAAAATTGGATTCATATTTGAAAACTGATGAAATGTTCTGCACACCTTGCTACAAGATCTATATGTTATTTCGTTAGTCATGTTTACGCTTGTAGAGACTTTGTGCTATTAAATAAAACTAATGTTGCATATTGTAAAAACATTTGTTTGTTACTGATTGCATACTATGTTATCTATAAGTTGTAAATTTCTTAGTGGATCCTTAAATAAATTCACTTGCAAGTTGTAAGCTACTTAAGCCTAAACCAAAGTTTATCTAATAAAGGAGCTCCACCATACCTTAGGTTAGAATACTTATACAATAGAATATATAATTACAAAGTATATATAATGACAAATATATATATAATACTTACACGTATAAAGTAATCAACTAACAAATGTATATAAAACACCCCAAAACTTATTTTTGTCACTTAATTATAATCCGGTATTAGCTTTAAATATAAACATTGTATTAAAAATGAAGAAACTCAAATTAAATCAATTCGTTTTTTGTTTCAATCCCATATTAAAGCTCTTATAATGTGGGAAAAGGGTGATCTGGACCACGACAGAACACCAACCACATATTTGCAGGGCTCACTTCTTGCGAAAGTGCTCTGGGTGTTTGTCGCACAAGTATGAAGACAAAGAAGGTAATGCTAGGGAGGGTTATGTGGCAAGTGCGATGGTGGGGCGATACGCCAATACAATCTTCCATATACGTTGAGTGTGGTGTGTGGCGTTACCATGATGGAGTGTCTAGTTGTTTTGAATAACTATCTTGACAACAAAAGGAGAATCTACATATCACTTGGTATCAAATGTTTAGCTTTTTGATTTTATCAACCATCATAAGTTATATACTTTACATCTATTATACTATGAAATTCTCTACATCTATACCTCGTATGGTTTAAACCTACAATCTTCAACTATGAAATACACTAGTATATAATCGGAATGTACCTCCAAAACAATAAATGTTTAGCTACACGAAAGAACAAAGACCACAAGATGTTTGGGTTCATTTGCTTGGAAAAAAACAAGTACTTGAATTATTATCGTGTATAACAAGACAAGTACTACCGTCCAGTGTTCCAGAGTTGCACGAGGGCCTATCTTTTGTACTATTCTGGTTTTTGCCCTTTAACTTTTTTCAATCTCAAAATTTTAGACCCCTCATACTTTGTACTGCTTTTCTAGACGATTCCTTTTATGTGTACTATAAATTTCTTCAATCCTGCACTCTTTCACTTCACTCTTCACTTCATTTTTACCATCAACTATCCTTAAGTATTTTAATAGTCATATCACTCCTCTTAAGTACCCTAAAATATTTATCTTAGAGTAGAGTAAAATATTATTTTCGTCTTTGATATTTTGTTTAATTTGTTATTTTAATTCAAAATTTTTTTTTCGTCATTTCAGTCATTATAGTTTATCAAATGTTGTCATTTTCATCCGCCACATTAACTCCATTATAATCTCCGTTAAATATGAATGTATTTTAGTTTTTTTCAACACTCTAGTTATCCAATTATAAACAAATTAATAAATTAAAATTCAATTAGAACTAAAAAAACATATGAAGCGACTAGTGAGAGCGGACACTTTAATTTAAAAACTTCGGTTAACTGTAACTCATGTTGTTCGATTGAGGTCTGTTGTGAGATTTCAATTAATCTTCACGATGTGTTCTAACGTGTACCTTTATTCGATTAAAGTCTGCTATGGGGTTCAGGTCTATCGTTGTCACGCTTTATTGATTGAGATCTGCTATTATCACGTTAATTCGAACGTGATAACAACAGACCTCAATCAAACAAAATGTGACAACAATAGATCTCAATCAAACATCGGTGCACGTTCGAACAAAACATGAAGATCAAATGAAATCCCACAACATACCTCAATATAACAACATGCGTTAGAGTTAATCGAAGCTTTTAAATTGAAGCGTCCAGTCACACTAGTCGCTTCATATGTATTTTAGTTTAATTGAATATTAATTAATTAATTTGTTTTGATTGGATAATTAGGTTGTTGAAAAAGACTAAAATATACTCATATATAACGGAGTTAGTGAAGTGAATAAAAATGATAACATTTGGTAAAGTATAGTGATTAAAATGACAAAAAAGATATTTTTTAATTGAAATAACAAATTTAACGCAAAACTTCAGGGGCGAAAAATGAAATTTTACTCTTTATCTTATTTTTAAGTTAAATATAAAAAATAAAATTGTTTAAACTACTAGTAAGGTGTTGCCAAGAGAGTGGTGGTGTGTTTACACTTTATTGAGAACCAGTATATACCCAGAGGGTGCCTATCCACCGTCAACATATAGTTTACTAGGCTATTAATTATGAGGTTTTTGTTTGAAAAATGAATAACTAGGTAAAAGTGTTGCTTATTCTTCTGTATGTTTTTATCAATTATACAACAAGTTGATTTAGTCTACATAAATTATATAAACGATCAATTTGGGTTAATTGAAGCTATAATGAAACAATTTGGATCATTATTATATATTATAAAACTTAGTTACTTAACTCTAGACCGCCAAGGGTCTCAAGGGGACACCATCCCATGAACGAGGTTGGGGCAACACATTAATTAGGTCTAAGGGTCAACATCATTAATTGACGGGGTTTTGTTGAATACCGTTAATAGTTGCTTCTGGTTTACACATGATTGATTAAAAAAGTGGCTTAACAATGTCAATAGTAGTAAAATGGTTATCAATATTAGTAAGTTATTATTGATAATGAATAATAACTAGAATAATTAGCAACTTAGATTATCAATGGCTGAAAATCTTTATAGTTAGTTAGTATGATTGAGTGGTGACAAATGAGGCAAGCAAGAAGTTGCTACTAATTAATGGAATACAACATCAGTTGTAAGTTAATCACTTAATCCTAAGCAATATTAACTATAAGTATGTGTAGTGGTAGACAATAAGGTTTCTATAAATAAACTTCTATCATTATAACTAAATAACTGCAAATTATGCAATGCTAAGATCAGTTAAAACTGATTCCAAGCTAACTGAAGTTAGAACACATGTTTATAAGTGTCCCTAAATGAACCAACATCATATCATGTATAATCTAAAATCCGTGTTGATAGAATTTTCACCTTTGCACAAAATCTTTTAAATTTGTTTAAAGTTTTAAGAGGGTGAAACAATAATGTAATGTGAAAGATGTCAGATTTGGTCAAATTTGGAGATATATGAAAAAGATGTAAAATGAAAGAGAAATATAAAAATAGAGGGGAAATGATGTGGATACCAATTGGATGATTGATTGCACGTGTGGGTACGTGGAAATAGAATCCTCGTGCAACTGTCGTTTTCTATAATTAAAAACCATTGCATTACTTATTATATAAAAAAACGATTGCTGTTCAAAAAAAATTATTATTTAATCATAACAAAAATTCATGTTCTAATTATAAACCATTAAGTTGTAATTTTTGTTTTCGATCCTATATTCTAATTGGAATCATTCGTACACAAGCAAAGAATAGAATATGTAGAGTTTGATCTTTGAACTATTAAAATGTTTTTAAGGATATGAGAGTGAGACTAAGAAAACAAGATTTGATGTAAATGTTAACACGAACTATTAACAAAAACAATTGGAGCTAGTCGTGTCAGATTCACATGCTAGATTGATGAAACCGAACTTTCTCTTACATTTATTGTATTAAAGATGTAATTCATAACTTGAATATATCATTTAATTCAAGCAAGGCTTGTTTGGTGATTTTTCTAAAGAATTTTAACACGTTAAAATATGTTAAGGATGTTGAAGTATTTTAACATATGTGTTAGACAAGTCGTAAATGGGTTGACAAGTTCACTTATTGAATATATTTTTTAATCTACAGACTCTAATAAAAGAGTAAATAAAAGAGACACGTTACAACACTAGATTCTTTCTCATCAAATTTATTCTTGTTTCTCTCTCGTATTTAATAATAACGCTAATTACTGATAATACCATTTACTTCTTTTTTTAGATTAATATACTTTTCTATTAAATAAAGAAAGATATTTTTTATTAATTTTACTAGATTTAGTAAAAACCCGTGTAATACACGGGTTCAAAATTTGAAAACAACATAAATTATAAATTATAAATTATAAATGTATAAATATTTCGTATGATTAAGATAATAATGAAATATATAAAGTTACATTTGTAAGTTTAAATATTCGAATACTTTTTTTATATAATATAACATACAATTGACCTATGTAAAATTAAAAACCAGTTGTCTTAAAATCACACTAACATAAAATATATAAATGTATCAATAAATATTTTTTTCTTTTTTGTTTTTTTAAATTGAATCTTACTTTGCTATAAAAATATGCATGGTTCAAAACAATATGATTACACAATTAAGTTGATAATATAAAAAATTAAATTCAAATAAATAAATTAATACTATTAATTGAGTTTCTTAAAATAAAAAATAAACTAAATAATATATTATTTTAAGCGAGAAAATTTGTTTGAGGAGTAATATGAGAGTGTCATGTGGCATCTTAGTTACTATTTTATTATATATGGATATGAATTACTAATAATACCATTTAATTCTTTTTTAGATTAATCTAATTTTCTATTAAAATTAAGAAAGATATTTTTTTATTAATTTACTAGATTTAGTAAAACACGTGTAATACACAGGTTGAAAATATGAAAACAACATAGATTATAAATATATAAACATTTCATACGATTAAGTTACGTGTTACTATAACAATAAAATATAAAAAATTACATTTAAAAATTATAAATATTCGAATACTTTTTTTAAATAATATAAAATACAGTTGACCTGTGTAAAATTAAAACCAGTTGTCTTAAAATCAGATTAAAATAAAATCTATAAATGTATCAGTAATTTTTTTAAATTGAATCTTACTTGGCTATAAAAAAATATGCATGGTTCAAAACAATATGATTACACAATTAAGTTGATAACATAAAAAATTAAATTCAAAACAAAATGAATTACTATTATTAACTGAGTTTCTTAAAATAAAAATCTTGACTAAATAATATATTAGTTTAGGCGGAAAAATTTGTTTGAGAGCATAATGAGATTGCCATATGGTATCTTAGTTTCTCTTTTATTATATACTATGGATATGGATTTCTAAAGAAATAATTTTTTTATGAAATAAGTAAATTTTCTTAAATATCATCATTTTCAAAAATACAAAATATTTTAAAATTGGTATTTTAAAAAGCAAAAATTTTATTAACAAAAAACAATTAAAATTAGGATTTGTAAAAAAATAGTAAATTACGAAAAAGAACATTTATCTTTGTAACTTATTTCACTTTTCAAAATTTATATTTAGTAATTACACTAGAGAACTTTTATGTATATGGTTTGTTTCATCCTTGGACCTTTAATATAATGGTCGTTAATTTGCATTATTAAATTAGGTCACATGGTATATCACATTATGGTAAAAAAAATATCCAAACAACATAGTTTTAAAATGAATAAACATAATAAGAAAATATGATTAGTAATACTTGAAACTGATGGGTAAAGCCTCAAACATATTCTATATACTTTTATCATTACTTTTTTAGAGTTAGTTCTATAAAAGATTATTGTTTTACATAATTTAAATATCAATAATAAACTTAATACATAAAATATGAATGCAAGCTAGGTGAATTCATTTAGAAAAATATGCTTAGTAAAACGTTAAAACTGCAAATGTTGAAATTGACGAGTTAAACCTCAAATAAATTTTATATGTTCTTGTCATTAGTTTTAAGTCGTAATATAAAAACTTATTGTATCATATGATTTAAATATCAATAATAAACTTAATATATATAAATTAGAATTAAAATGCAAGACACATAAAGTTATTTAAATGTTTTTGCTAAAATTATAATGCTAGTTTTATATATAAAAATATAATATCATATGATTTCCATTATCATATCACTGTGGAAAGCATCTAAACTATGTTGCATGCATTCTAATATAATGTATGAAGTTTATTATATTTTTTAACGACAAAGGTAGTTTATTAATGACATATAAACTATACGATACTATCATTTTTTGTTTAAGGTGTTACTTGTCGGTCTTAACATTTTACCAATTATATTTTTTTATACATTGACTATTTTGCATTATGTTATCTTTATGTTCTTTTTACACATAATCTCATATGATAACCACATGACCTAACTTAAAGACATAAATAACAGTCGTTAGATTAAATGACCAGAAATAAAACAAACCATATAAATAAAGGTTGTTTAGTGTAATTAGTAAATATAAAGGTTAAAAAGTGAAATTAGTTACATATATAAAGGTCCTTTTATGTAATTTACCCTAAAGCTATGATATCGAGTTCATTTACGGAGAGAAAAGAAAGAAAATGAAAAGAAAGACACTACTAGAAAAGAGGGTGGTTTGCTATGCGTATATGCGTAGCAAATGCTTAGGAAACATGCATTTCTGATTCATTTGAGACACAAATTAAAGTAGGAAAACACCCCGTTGGGAATCATTTGTAACTCTTTTGCGACACATTTTGCCACAATTTTCTAACTAAAACAAGTGCTGGTAATTTGCTGCGCATTTGCGACACAACCTAGTTAAATTTAACAGTTATTTTTTGGTATAGATAATTATTATTATAAGTTTAATTTAACACAATTTTTGGACTAAAATATGTCGTCGCCATAGCCCTAGTAGCCACAAGCCCGTCGCCATAGGTTAGTTTTTTGTCGTCGCCACAGAGTTTTATCGCGACGACAAGTCGTCGCCATAGATTTGTAACCATAAATTCTGACATTAATTTAATTAAATAAAAATTTTTAAAAAGGTCTATGGCGACAACATGTCGTCGCCATAGGTCTAGCAGACAATATATTATTATTATATATAAAATAATATATTTTATTTTAAAAAAATTCGGCAACCCTATGGCGACGACCTATCATCGCCATAGACCCCTCTGTTTTAATTTAATTTTTTTAATATATTTTCCTATTATTCTCCCAATATTACAGATTTTAATACAAATTTGTACAATATATTACGAATATTAATATGATTCAAGTTACATACCAAAAAACATACCATTGAATGTAAACATTTTATTTTTTTACAAACCAAACAAATTAACTATCTAATTGTCGTCATCTTCATCATTATCGAGATTTGATTTTCTTCTTTCAAATTCATCTATTCTTTCTTTCATTTCACGCTTTTGTTGCCTTATGACTTCCATTTCTTCATTCCGATTTGATGACGACCCACTTGATGGTTCATAACGAGAGACATTTTTTTATTTTTCTGCCAACACCTCTCGTATGACCACGTCTTTGTCCTAATACGAGCTCCAAACATTCTATCTCGTTTACAGGCGACTAGCCTGCCTCCATTTGCATTTGGGCATATTGATTTTCAATTTTTTCCTGTATTTTTAAAGAACAAAATAAAAAAATATTAATATTTTTATGAAATTTCGCCAGCATAACTACTGTAAAATGGAATAAACCAACATGTTTAATTATAAGTATATATAAGATAACAATTCTCAAATTTCAACATCAAAACTAACAATACTACCAATAAATATAATATTCATTTTAACTTAATTGTCATGTGTTGTTTGGGTAATTTTGACCCCTTTAACTAAAAGCACAAACTAATATAGTAACAATATATCAAAATGTAACACCCGGATATTTAAAAAGACAATAAAAGAATAATAAAAGTAGGAAATGCAAATTTAACCCAAGTTGAAGGGTTAAAAGTGTCAAAAGGACAAAAAAGTACAAAAAGTTGGTGTAAAAAGAGGGCATGGTCGCCCATTCTCCCATCATGGTCGCCCATTCTCCCATCACACCCTTTTCAGACGAATTTTAGAGAGAGAAAGAAGAGAACATTCGGATCTTTGAAGAAGAACAAGAAAAAG
>BJCM01063851.1:0-12489 GCA_018326385.1 Flaveria bidentis
ATATATGTATATATATATATGTATATATATATATATGTATATATATATGTATATATATATGTATATATATATATGTGTATATATATATATATATATATATATTTATATATATATAATAAAAAATCTATGTCGAAATATACAGTTAAATCTCATGGGTCAAGAAATCAGCCACCAAAGCCTTTTCACAAATTGCAATTAAGCCCCCGAAAGATAAGTCAATATTGTAAATAAATCCTCAAAAGATACAATACGTAGTACATGTTAGACACATGATATGCCCTATTTCTTTTGTTCTTTATGTGTCAATTAAATAAATTACATAACAATCTTAAATCAATTGAAATCATAGGTGAACATTTGTGTTTTTTTTTGTGGGAGAGTCGGGTCCTTCATGTTTTTTAAAGAATAATCTTAAAACATTCATAGTAGATCTATCATTTTAATGTGAGTGTATACCATATAGATGATGATTGTGACTATTTGTGAGTGGATAAAAGAGAAAATTTATGGGAATTGTATCGTGATTTCTCATATTCGAAGAAACACAGTACAACCCCATAAATCTTTTAATATTTTTAAGAGTGTTTATGAGTGAAGAAAATAAAAAAAAATGATAAAGATATAAAAATAATAATTTTTAATTGAAAGAAAAAGTAAAATATAACTTTTTTAGTTTACATATAAGGATGAGGATAAGAAAACTAATGTAAATGCTCTAAAAATAAGTATTGTTTAAGATAGAATAGATTTTGAAGATGCTCTCCAACCAGCCCATCGTCGTTTCTTCCTTTTTTCTGCAAATTGTACATTAATTATACATTTGTTAATTAGCCAACGTAAACTAAAAGATATTGTATTCAACTCCTTAAACAAAAAACGTAAGGGGGACTTTGTCCTGAATTGGTAGTAATTACCAAACTTATTACGGAACAACGTGGGACTAATTAACAAATTTCATCACAAAGGGATATTTATGAATTCTTATTTTTGTTGTTATATTATTTTTCAAGCATTTGTTTCGTAGGAAAAAGTTCAAAAGTTATCACTGACGTTAGTATTTTATAATGTAAAAGATAAGAAATAAACAAAAAAGTTGTTAATCTATAACATAGGCAAATGCAGATTAAAAAAACTTCTGTCACTATTTAACCAACGTCGATCTGACAATCATACATGCAAACAAGAGATCCATTTAGTTGCACATTTGTTATTATAAACATAAACTGAAAGGTAATATAATAAACTAGCTTTTGTAAGGATGTTAATTAATAATTAGGGACCATGGTAAGGAGACCAATTATATGACTTAAGAGTGTTATCTTAACCAACCTAGTTAGTGACCGATAATGACTCATACAATTTTTTATAAATATTCCTACCCTACTAAATAAATAACATTCGTCGACGGTTGGTTGTGTCATCACATCATTAGTAAAGAAAGTTACATACGAAAATCCGTTTGATGAGCCCTCTTAATTATGTGTTGGTGGGTTGTTTTGGCTACATAGTCCCACACAAGATAAACATATAACACTTTATTTCTAGATCTTACAAACGAATTATATAGTATTTAAATATCTTACAAGTAAACTACTTTACATTTTCAGATATTACACATGCCCTTATCTTTATATATGTGCACGCGCTTGTGCCTATAGCTAGACTCGAGCGGCATGGGGAGCACAAGCTAACATGGACAACATGAAAAACACTACAATAAAGAACTATGTTCCAAGCCACCAATTCTATGTAAGCCTAAGACTTATATATGATACGTCAGACTTATATATGATACGTCAAAGATACAACAAGCACACATGAGGGGTATTTAATTTCGAGATCATCAAATCCCACTAACCAATAGCATTGTATCAAATACTTCTCACAAACCACCCCAAACAATGCTATGTCATATTTGACATACAAAGATGTTTCAATTTAGGCTTGAATACCCGCTAACCTGTGATTATATTTGTAGAAAGCTTAAGGTTGGTATTTATAAACACTGTAACTTACTTGGGGCCCGAGGGCCCGGTCTCCTCTGTTTTTTCGCTTAAAAGTGAAATTTTATGTGTTTTTTTGCTTCGGTGATATGTCGGTAATTACAGACTGTTTTAGTGTATTTAGATTTTTATTTATAGATATGTTCTATGGGTGATCATAGGATGCGTCCATCTATCAGAAAATATCTATTTAGTAATACTTATTTGTTTAATTGTGTTAAGTTTTGTTAAATACTTAAAAAATATCACAAAATAGTAATCGAGTTTTAAAAATGTTTCAATTTAGTAAGTCATACATGTTTTCCTCAAATTGAAACACTAAAGTATCAAATTGAGTTGTCATCGAACTTTCTTTTGTCAAGAAAGTAATGGAGGATAAGACGTGTGGATTCCCTAAATGTTCAATATATGATATTAACTTTTTTAAATATGTTAAGTATATTAAAAAAATTTACCTAAATTCACGCCATAGTTTCACATTAGCATGAGAAAAGGAAAAAAAAAAATTCCTCATCAAACACCAAGAGGTTCTTTTTCTCACGTCATTTCGTCCGCTCGTTTCACTTCTATTCCGAAAAAAGAAAAACATGTTAAAAATTATATTTTAAATAAAAAATAAAAACTGTAGATTTACCTAATTGAAACAATTTTAAATTTTAGTTACTATTTTATAAGTGCACCTAAAAAAATTATAATAAGATATTTAGGATTATGTAGTCAACCATTACCCACTTTAACCCAACCTTATTTCAAACATTTAATGAATAATCATGTTAATATATTAACCCATTAGGCTTCCATCATCTTATTTTGTGGGGTCGTATATATTCATATGATATTTGGAAATCAAGTTTAATATAATAAAACGATGAAACTAATATCTATTGGTGGGTGACACGTTATACTTTCATATTTTTTTTATTATCTTTGTTATCATTTACTCGTTTGGGTAAGTTTTTGCACAGCCATGTGTTAATTGTTTAGGTGTAGTTTTCCTATTGATGGTTGTGGCTTTGGACTCTAGTTAATACTATAGAAAACTCTTCAACTGTACTTGTGTTAATGAAGAGATCTTTTATATTATAGAAAAGAGTGTGTTGCTTGATTGATGTGATTTTTGTTGTTTGTTTGTTATCATATAATTTGGGTTCTTATCAAGTTGAATAAGAGGGCTCTTTTTTTAATATTTTTCTCCTCATCAATATGGCACCTATAATATCATTTTGTTGTGATAGATGAAGATGTTTAATACATAATCAATTTGAAACACAAACGTATAAAACTCACATATCTACACATATATGCTGTTAAACTTTGTTTATTTTGTTATGATAGATGGAGATGTTTAATACATAATCATTTTGAATCACAAACATGTAAAACTAACATGTGTACACTTATATGATGTTAAACTTTGTTGCATATGACGTTAATGCAACCACATAATATCTTTCTCTCTTTTACTAACTATACATGTAAATATTTATTCATTCTTTACGGTTATTCACTTACAATTAATATTAATTCTGATTCATTAATGTTTTTTTCTTTTTATTTATTTGTGTGCCTTTAGTGTTAACATCTACGTCTTGGTCTTCATCATTTGCCATAGTCTCGAGTCTTGACCACTTCCCTATTTTGATCTGGATTATAAACAACTGTAACATAACTACGCATTCTAAAAATAAAAAATTAAACTAAACCATAAACGAATCGTCTGAATCTCAAACTGCTGAAGCCCCTATTAGATGTGTTATTATGAATCGATGGTTTAGACATTAGATGGTGAGTAATACTTCATTGCTTTCTTGCAATTTGCAGTTGCACCGTGCATTAAAATGTGAAATGACTGAAATTTTGAAAGGTTTATGTGTACATGAGGGGACTATAAATTCAAAGGAACACTTGCAGTATCCACAAATCTGTAACGTAACTTCCAACTGAGAATAGAAACAAACGTTTCAAATGAAAGTTTCGCAAGTGCTACTACTACTGATCGTCATCCATTCGATCGGTTTGATTACAAGTCTGAGATCTTGAAGCACCTCCATCTTGCATTGAATCTTCGGAGTTTGATGTTTTGGCAACAGAATCTTCAAGAGCCTCAAGAAAAGATAGGACTGTGAACTTGTCTGTAAACAAAAATCATTCAAATTATATGATAAAGCAAGCAATAAAAAAACCACTCAGATGATCTGATACAGTAAGCAATAAACTGTTTGGTCAAACCAAAATTAACCCAAAATAATATCCCAACAGGTAGAGGTCATCAAAGTACATTATTATTTCATATATAACATCCTAAACCTTTATATTTAATTGAAAGCCGATTAGGGTGTTGTAGCAGCCTTTCTACCCCTTGAAATAGAGGAAATGTTTGACCGCATCCCACAATCCCCATATCCTATCAGTAGCATCGGCTATGAATGGGATTTTACCATGCATGTTTGACTCTGTTTGTTTGTTACATAAATGGTATGTTTCTTCGTATTTAACTGACACGCTACCTATTTATTTAACACGGCCCATTTTAACCTCTTACCCAACCCGTTCATATGGTCTAACTGACACGCTACCTATTTATTTAACACGGCCCATTTTAACCTCTTACCCAACCCGTTCATATAGGCTTTTGGCACCTCTAGTAAAGGATGTTGGAATATTTTCCCAAGTCTTTTGGAACAAGCGAGTGAAAATTTGTAGTGCTTACATTTACTTGGGTCAACTCCAAATTGAGTCAGATCTATTTGACCCGTCTTCAGGACCTGCATAGAACACAGTTTATAACACCTTAAGACATCAATGGGAAAAACTGCAGAAAAAAGAAGCAAGGAGATGACATATGTGGATCCTCACATAAGTGAAAGAATCAACTTGTTGGCGGAAAGGAGGACTCTGCAACAACTCCATCAATTCCTCAGGAGTCCATTCACCCTGCAGTACCATGTCAATTTTTGTTACAGATTGATACAGATAGAACGGTTTGACCCAGAAACATTATTTTCATTTTCTGTGAACTAAGGCATCAACTATGGTTTCAAAAACAATATTTAATTTGGCAGCTTCTAAGCATTAGATCTGTAAAAAAAACTATGTGACCTGTTTGAGTTCAAACAAAACCCAAATTAATATGCAAACAGGTCAAGATTGTCAGGTTTACAAGAGACTTGGGCAGCCTTCATCTTACCTCAGGTAAATGGGATGCTACATTCTCGAGTGACAATGTCTCCATCAATGGCAATATAAGTTCAGGCTTCAAGATATCACCCAAGCCTAAACCTGTAAACATAAGTTCACAATAACAAATGAATCATTATTAAAGCAAAATCAGTTATACTCCCTTTATCAAACCCAAAAACAGATGCAAAACTTTCTTAATTGTAGCAAGGCTTAGGGGTTGTTTGATAATTTCTGAATGATTAAATGATGAATCGATAAAAAGTCTGAACCATTAAGAGGTCTGAACCATTAAGAGATAGTATCTCCTTTAACTATTCAAAGGCAAATGTCTAACCAATTCATGTAAGAGGTCTTAACCATTCATCATTAAACCTTTTAACCATTCAGCATTAATAGAATGCTTAACCATTCAGAGGCAAATGTCTAAACCATTCAAACATTTTCTCGCGAAACAAACAGTCTAAACCATTAAATGCTAAACCATTCAGACATCTAAACTATTAAGAGGTTGATTCAGATGCTACCAAACAGGCCCTTACTCTTTTTGTGGTAAGTTCTCAATTAAAATTTATGATCGAATATCACAACTAACTGAGATATTTAAAAATTATAATGTCGAATCATACATTAATTTATTTCCACACCCAAAGGGGATACTAAATCATTTTGTAAAAATAATAATCAATGCTATAAAAATATAGGCATATATCACAGAAAAAACTACCTCCATCAGGATCTGCTGCCTCCCCTGAACATTATTCAGGCAAGATATCAATTCACATGATAACTAACACTAAAAATAAAAATAAAAGAGTTCTACTTAACAAAACTTCATGACATGCCTGAGGGTCCAATATTACTTAAAATTCTTTGAAGATCTGCCAATTTAACTGGTCCTGAGGAGGACACGTCACTAATTACTTCTGCACCTGTACTTGATCCAACCAAATTTCCAGCCCTGTCAACAGATCATGTAGAGATTTTAGTCTTTAGAACGTCATTTTTTACTTAGTTTATATATATGTATGTTATATACAGACACACAACATATGTACATATATATAACTGGATTATAAAAATTATGTTTTGGTTTGTTAATCGATTTTTTGAATCCAAATCAGACACCGAACAAGGCTGGAAGGCAAACATGAAATGAACCAAGATATGTATTATAAAAATTACTTCTCTTTTAAAATGAATTAAAACATAATGCAAATATCATGCTGCGCCTAAGGGGTTGTTTGGCAATTTTTGAATGCTTAAGTGATAAACTAATAAGAGGTCTAAACCATTAAGTGTTGAACCATTAAGTGCTAAACCATTAAGAGGTCTAAACCATATAGAGCTAGTATATCGTTTAACTAGACAAAGGCAAACGTCTGACCAATTCAGATAAGAGGTCTTAACCATTCAGCATTAGACCTCTTAACCATTTAGTATTAGACCTCTTAACCATTCAACATTATTATAATGTTTAACCATTCGGAGACAAATGCTTGAACCATTCGAACATTTGCTCGCGAAACAAACAGTCTAAACCATTAAGTGATGAATCATTTAGACATCTGAACCATTAAAAGACTGATTCAAATGCTACCAAACAGCCTCCAAGCATGAATGTGCAAATTGAACATTTTAGAAGACAAGAAGTAAATAGGCATGCATAACCCAAAGTCGCAGTTGATATGATGAAACCAAACCCAATGTTAGGTGGGCCGGTGGGAACTTTTGCATTATCATATTAGTTTGATAAAGGCACATAAAAGTTTCATGAAATTTATATATAAGCCATTGCATGCGGCAAAAGCAACACATGGTAACTATAATACTTAAAAAGCAATATGATGATTTAAGCATAAAGTTATAATACTTACTAAAAAGTACAAAAGCAAAAAACAAATCTGATAAGGCTTTATCTTGATTAAAATCTATTAGGTAAGTTTTGTATTATATAGATTTGATGATGAAAACATACTTAGTTGAATTAATTTTGATACACCAATTGTCTGTAAAAATTGGTGAATATCAGCATAGAGCCAGACTTTTTCAGTAAGTCAGCTTTGGTCATCAGGGTAGAGAATAGGCAGGTTGGCAGTTTTGTAAATGTTGATCGCATGTTAATCAGCATAGAAAGTTTTTATTCCCTATTTGTACTTAAAGGTTATCATGAACACTAAAGCTGCCCCATTTGAACTGACATGAAGAATACTTCAACACTTAATAAGGAATCAAAAAGAAGATATAAGAAAAAGGTTCATTGTTAAGCAGCATAGAATTTTTTTTCCTTGTTTGTAAAAGGTTATCATGAACACTAAAGCTGCCCCATTTAAACTGACATTAAGAATACTTCAACACTTAAAAAGGAATCAAAAAGAAGATATAAGAACAAGGTCCATCATTGATGCAGATCAGACTATAAGCTAACTATGAATAATGAAACGTTAGTGGCTGTGATTTTTGAAATTTAACAAGTGTTTCACAAACACATTTTGTATAGTTGTCTAAATATCTCATTTATGTTTACTATATCCAAAGAAAGATAAAAACTTCATATTTACAGCGACAAAATTCTAGATATATACAAGTCTGCTGAAAATCGTGAATTTAAAGAAATCAAGACACACACACATATATCAATATTTTTCGGGAAGAAAACAAGACTTTCAAGTACATTTAATTGTTGTTTATTCTGTTAAACAAATATGTAATTCTGCTAAAACAATAATCAAGCCCAGATTGCTACTAATTAGTTTGTTGCTTCAATTGTTGTTCATTCTGCTAAACAAACATGTAATTCTTATAATTTACCAACAAGAATTGTAGTAATTGAAACGATTGTGTAATTACTAAGACAGTATTCAACCCCCTTTCCACTCTTACCATTGCTCATAATAGATATCTAATGCAATGCACTCCTCCATAACCAATGCACCATAGAATGCCATTAATTTTAGTCAACAAGATGTGCACGCTTATTTTGCATGTATTTTAAATTTTCAGATTGATATTAAACACTCCCACAAACATATGGGTGTCATGTTTTATGTTTTCAAAGATGTCACAATTGTTTACAAATCTTTTAAAAAGTAACGTCAATGGGGTTATTTTCAAGTCATGTATCAGCTAAAATAGCAAATAACAAAAATATGGTTCGATATATCTACATACCGTGAAGAAATATCTTCACCAAGTGTGTCATCTTCTTCAGCAGCGAAATCTGTCACAGCAAAGTCTATATGTTAAACACGTTGATGATTTCATAAAACTTTGCATCATGTTTGTAAATAATTCAGAAAACAAGTATGGCTTATTAGAGAACCATATTCCAAGATTAATATAAGTAAGAAATCTAAATCTGAAACTTTAGACCAAAGACTCCACTTCAAGAGAAATCATGATCATACAAGTAAATAACCTATACAGATTCATTTGTCATCTTGATTAAAATGTGTGCTTCTATAAGGTTAACTTCAATAATCAATATTACTAATCCATGACCTTGATAGAACCTAGAACCACTTCAACCAAACACATAAACTAGAAAAATGGAACAAATTGTCACTACCTCCAGCTCAAACTAAAGAATGAGAGCAATCATCCTTATATTGACAGTCAGCTATTTATATATGAAAGAAAGCAGAAAACATCAAGATAAAAATATGAACAAATGGAACTTAATATCAGTAATCTATCTTATCAAAATGATCAAAGAATAACTTATACCTATTGGTTGATTGAGGTACAGGTTAACTGATTTGCACAATTCCTCATCATTGTCAGCTCTGGGTTCCTGAAACAAATTTGAGTAATAAAGGTCAGCCTAATATCAATCTAAAGCATGATGAGATCAATATAAAGTAGGCTAACCTGCATCCAGAAGAAACACTTCCGGTCATCTGTCTGAAACTTTAATAAATAAACCCTTCCAGAAGCTTGGCCAACCTAATTTGACAAAAAAATACAAGATCATGTGAATATACACAGACGAATCACCAACACAAATAGGAACACTCTAATGAAAAGATACCTTCTCAAAAACTGCCTCTTCTGGGAAAACAATTTGATCCTATATTTAAGCGTGTTAAGTAAAAACAGAACTTGTATTGTGAGATTGAACTAGATATATATTTACAAGTGACCATATAGGGAGAAAGTTAAAAACTTTTAAATTTAGATTGAACAGAGTCATGCAGGTAGTAGTGATTTGTATAGCAAAATTATGGATACATCTTCGATGGTGTTGTTGGTTCGATCAAGCCATTGAATATGAACTAGTCCCTCCTCCCCCTATAAAAATTCAACACTTCAACATATAAACCTAAGCAAGTTTGTTACATAAAAGGTGTGTGCTTCAAAAAACTCTAAGAAAGAAATAATGATACAAATAGTCTTCAAAGTAAATAATTATATTTGACTAATCATACTCTTCCAATCCGAACAAGTCCTTTACGTGGATCAGCAACAACACGTTTTCCTTCCATATGCATTTTACCAGCACGAAACTCGAGCAGAACATCCTGTCACAGTACACAAAACAATGAACATTGTATAGTCATCTAAAAAGTTTAAACCCTACATCCCAGTGTAAATGGTTCCATGTGTGTGCCATCTTCTTGAACATACAAGAACATATGGAATTAAGTATACAAAACCGATACAAAAATCAAAATCAACTCAACAACTAATAACTTGCACGAATCACACTAACTTGATTTCTAGTGCTCAAAGTTCATAACCCTAAGCTCATCAGACATTAAACTCATAAAAACAATATGTCAGTAAGATAGGATCGTTTTCACAGAACCTGAATAGCTGGAAAAAGCTCCGTATCTGAAGAATCCATGAGCCCAACTGTAATCAACTCCGCATAAAACAAACATAACAACACATCAATAAACAGTAAACAAACTAAAATATGTCGCTAACAACTCTAAACCCTCCCTCTCCGATTTCAGATTCATAATCCAATAGCAAACATCAGACATTATAACCGGAGTATTTGTGTTTCGAATTCAAACATACCTGCGTCAAATGCTATTACGTTCAAATTGATTGATTGATTGAAAACCTGAAAACATTAACAGTAACAGTGTTTGGAAACTTAGGTGAATCTACAGGAATGAGGTTTTAAAACCCTAGTTCGTGATTTGAAGTTTGATCGATTGAAAACAGAAACTTAATGATTGAAATTGATAGATAGTGATAGAGAAGATAATGATGATGATGATGATGATGATGATGATGATGATTGAGATGTACCTTTGGAGTAATTGCAGTTTAGCTGAATCAAACAAGTGCCTCTTCGTGTGGTGACTTGGGGGAGAAGTTGTTCATATAGTGAAGCAAATACGCCACCCCGTGGTTGATTACGATTATATCCTTTGCCTCTAGCGGTGCGTTTTAAGATATATATGCTTTTATAAACGCATAAATTACGTATACTATATATAAAACATATAAGAGATATATTTTAAAATATCATAAAATTAAGAACAACAGCAGGGCCGGCTCAACGTTTTTTGAGGCCCCAATCAAACTAAAAAAATAAGGTTTTTTTCTAAAAATATATATTAAAACCCTCCTCCTTTATCCGGGCTTGAGACCGGCAATAATAAACTAATACGTTTATAGTTGACGGAGTTAAAAAAAATTAAAAATTATATATTGTGTACATATACATATGTTTATATTAAATTTATTTTTCTAGCCTTGTATGATGCAAATTCATTAATAAAATTTTCATAATCAAATCATTCTAGAAATTTTTTTTCAATAGCCAAAGTGGATAAGCCGTTTAATCTTTCTTGTGACATTATAGATCTTAAGTAATTTTTTATAAGTTTTAATTTGGAAAAACTTCGTTCTGCGGATGCAACAGTTACAGGAACAGTTAACAAAATTCTATAGGCAATATATGCATTTGGAAAAGAATTAAAACTTTTAATATAATTCAGTATATCAATTAGTGTGTCTGATTCTAAATAAATAATTTCTCTTAATATTTTTAGTTCTTGAAAAAAATCTAAACCATTAACATTTACAGCATCATCATATTTTAAAATATTTTCAAGGTTAATACGCTTTTCTTTTAAACTTCTTCATTCATAGATTTTCACTTTTTAATAGTAAATAAAAAACCAAAAATACTTTTAAACTCTTTAAATTGCTTAAATCTACTTTTAAGTGAAGAGCTAGCTTGGTCTGCTATGTATAAAAAGTAATCGGTTCTAAAACTTTCAATGGGTGTTTTCAAAGTTTCATTATCAACATTTTCATCAAATTTTTAATTTCTACGAATGATACGTTTTTCATGAAAAGTAGGCTCTACATTCATCTCTATTGCAATTTCTTTAGCTGTATTTAAAGCCTTTTCAAATCCATCATCTCTATACTTTTTAAAAAAACAAATAAGTCCATCTAGTTAAGTTATAGCTTCATCAATATTCATGTCTTTTGCTTGTAAGTTTTTACTAACTATATTAATAACATACAAACTATCATACCAAATAACCATGCCTAATAAAAATTCAAAATTACATAATTCAGTTCTAGCTAAGGATTTAGCCTCGCTTTTATATGTAAGATCAACATCATCATCATCATCATCATATTCATCATATAATTCTAATAATGTTTCCCTTAATTGTGGAGCTTGAAATCTAATGGCTTTTATGTTTTCTATGCGACTTTTCCACCGTGTTTGTGATAATGGCTTAACAGTTAAATGTGGAACATTATCTTTTAAAATTTTCCATCTTTTAGGGGATGATGAAAACAAACAATAAACACGTTGTACTGTTCCAAAAAAATTCCCTAGTTTTTTTACAACATTTCGCCATATCACAAATTACTAAATTTAAACTATGAGCACCACATGGTGTGTAAATTGCTCTAGGGTCAATATCTAGCAATCGTTTGTGTACTCCTTGATGTTTTCCTTTCATGTTTGATCCATTATCATAACCTTATCCCTTAATATTATCTACATCGAGACCTAATGTATTAATTTCTTCGATAATAGCATCAAATATACCTTTATCTGTTGTATCATCAACTATTAAAAATTCTATAAAGTATTCTTTAACAACTATCGGGGTTAAAGAAGTATCTAAACATCGTAAGATAATAGACATTTGTTCTTTGTGACTTGTGTCGGGTGTACAATCAAGTATAACTGAAAAATATTTAGCCTCCTTAACTTTATTAATAATTATTGTTTTGATTTTGTTTGCTAATAAGCTAATTAGTTTATTTTGCATATTGTGTCCAAGATAATGATTATGAATTTCTTTACTTTTTATACGTC
>BJCM01063852.1:0-11398 GCA_018326385.1 Flaveria bidentis
ATATAATAGTTTTATTACTTATAATCACTTCTCATACATAATTCCAATCATATCATATATTAGAATATTATTTTATAATTAATAAATTTTATTAAATTAATATTTTATTTATTCATTACTAAAGCTAGTTAGTATAATGTTTAAGTAAAAATGTATCTACAACATACTAACACACATTTTATAAGCAACCAGTACACATACCACTTGTTGCGTCGGGGTTGCAAAACATAAAAATTTGCCGCCGTCCACATGTTAAGGTAGGAAAACCGAAACAAATACATCGTTGAAAACATTTAAACTTTATTTAAGAAATAAAACCATTACAAACTCGTACATTACGACAAAACTTTTGGTAATATTTGAAATTTTATATATAAAAAAAACTGGTGATAAAATAGGCATGTGGCAAAAAAACAGTTAAAAATATTAGTGTTGATAATATAAGCATGTATAGATTTAGATATTATAAAAACTACTTCTCTAAACTTGGAGGATAAAAGGAAAAAAATTGTAAAGAAACCGACTGCTTGATTCACTTTTTGCGACTTGTATGTTTATGACACGATATCTTGTACATTATTACGTACAATTCCATTTTGAATAAAAAAATTACACTGAAGCATAGATAAAAAATGAGGCCGTAATGATATAATCAAATTTTGTTACAGTAAATGAAATTTGTAAAAGAAATCCAAAAAAATTAATAATTATGAGTATGTCAGAAAAACAATTTACTAAGTATAAGATATAAAATATTGTTATTGTTAATCCAGAATATACAACATATTTAAAGACTAATTTACATGGAATGAGGTGTAGACACTTTGTATAATGGGGAGTTGGAGACATTAACTTATGCTATATATACTTGTAACACATGCATTAGCTGTTTTGATTTGCCTTTCTAAAGTATATTAGAATATACTATTCACATTTAGTTTTTCGACATTATTTTATGTAATTAAGTATATATATATTTAGATAAAGGACACTTACATATATTCTTATTTTACACAACATGTTATATGCAGATGTGACATATATTCTTATTTTACACATGTTATATGCATATGTGGCAACTTTTGTACTTTGTATATTATGTTTTATGTTTCTGTTATAAAGGCTCTCAAATTATAAAATCAAACTAGAACTAAGCTGTTTGTAAGAGTCTTGCTTGGTTCAGTTAATCTTCAATGGTTCGGCTTGACTTAAAAACAGTCAAATCAAACTATATACACCTTATACTCCAACATTTTATTTATTGAATTCAACTACCCCAACTTATATATTTTAATGTGTTACCCACACAACTAGAAAAACTGAAATAATAACGCGCAATGCACGTCATCTTTGGGGTCAAATAACGCGTAAATGCGTGTCAAGGAAATAGTAGTCATAAATAAAATATGACACGCATCCGAGCGTCATCTATTTATAACGCGCAAAAGATGACGCGCATGTTATGATGAACAATAGATAACGTGCATTGCGCGTCAAGGAAGAGGTAGTTATAAATGAAAAGATGACGAGCAAGCGGGCGTCATCTTTGTGAATTTTATGACGCGTTGCCAAAATTTAATTGTTTTATAAAATATATAATTTTGATTATAAATTTACCTGCTTTTTTTAACAAATTAATAATTGTCGAATAACATCAAATCAAAATTCATTTAATTAAATACTAACAAAAAATATTAAATTGTTTCAACATCACTTGCAAATACATAATATTCTAAATTCATTAACTAATATAATCCGACCTAAATATAAATAAAATTTGTCACATAACGCAACCACTCTTCCTAAATAGCATCTAAATCAACATCACTATATTCGGCTCCACCTTCTCCAATCTAAGAAAAAACCAATATCACCCAATTAAACTTGTGAATTTGAACCATTCAAATGAACTAACAATCTCTATTTTAACAAAAAATCACCCATAATTCCAAATCCCACATATATATTATACAAAATTTAACTACTTAATCACCAAATCAATTTAATTAAACAAAATTTAATGTATCTCGCCTCAAGGCGTACACCTTAAGCGATTTTTTTAAACCAAGGTCAATTATCCAAATGAACTTACCTCTATTAAAAAACAATTGGTAAAATATATATGTATTGGTTTACTCTATATTTCAAGCCCTTCATCAAATACTTCTTTCATGAACTTAAGCACATAGTATCCACATTCAGTACTTTCTGACTGACACGGACACTACAATTTCATATTTTAATGATCAACTTATTAACAAACTTTAACCAAAAGTGCAATTTTTTAATAAGAATTAAGTGTTGACCATAGAATTGACCCATTTGAGTTTAGTCGGCCTCTTGCTGGATCCACTTTGTGCAGCATATAAACTCATTGCCCTACAACAAAGTTGATTAATTAAGAACATAAAATAATATAACATAAAGTTTTAATAATTAATTGAATTACTTACATATCAATGGTTTGTTCAACGAATTGATGGTGCTAACCCTTAGAGAATCAAGATAATAGCAAGTGAATTTCTTCATGTCTAGCACAACCAACACCTAATGTTTTTTACAATAACCAAATTAAGTCAAACACCTAATGTAATTAGATAAGTTACAAAAATAAAACAAATTTATGTAAATCTTACTCTATATACGTGCAAGACCAGTTAAGGGTGGTCACTTACAACATAACAGCACAATAAGAAGAGTTTGCTAGAACACTTAACAAATCAAATAGGGAACTAGAAACCAGTTGAAACTATGAAACACAAGTAATTAAGAGACATAACAAGAACATAATAACACAAGTGTTTGGTTTTCAAGAATGTTGTATATTACTCTCTAGTTCCATACAAGTGTTTACAAAGCATAAGAAAAGATACAATGTACCAAAGATACTTTATACTACATTCTACAGCTAGCCAAAATTTTAAGGCTAGCTGGATACATGATCTAGACAACAAAATCAATGTAGAGTCAAAAGGCAGATTGTCTTTTGACTAGTGACTATAACATGTCATAACTCACATCCTAATATATTACAAATAAATAAAAGTACATAAAGTAGAAAGTAGCAGACTCAAGACCTCAATGTACAGTTTACCAAAAGCATGGACCTTTCACCAACTGTGAAAGTTGGTGAGTCAAACAGAGTTGCAGCAGAAAGGTGGTCCAACTTTATGGTGAAAGTACATAAGATAATAGCATGTACTCAAAAGTTTTCAGAACAAATATGTCTTTAGGAGTTGGCTTCGGAAGACTTTGTGTTGAAGCTTTGGAAAACTTCATTTTTGGCTTTGGAAGATATTGGTATTGGCTTCGGAAGATTTCACACGTAGAATGTTTTCTAAGGTAGAGTGTGAAACTTCCAAAGCATTCTACTTCAACACTCTTGTGCATGCATGTAGGAGATAGTTTGGATGTTTTTGCATTAGCCTTATATAAGTCCTTACAAACTCCCCCTAGAATGATGCTACCAAAACACTTAAAGACTTCAGATATTAACAGTAATCATTATGATGATAACCATGCATTTCTTCATGAGATGATCAGGATCACTCAGACTCTCATAGTGTCTTCTCATATCAAAGAGATCATACATAGGTAGATTAAACATGTCTTGTCATAAGTAGACATCTTCAACACCTTGATCTCTGATAACATGTCATCTCTCTATATTAGTAGTGTATGTCCAGGATAAGATTTGTCTTCCTGATGCCAGAGGAGCTACTTGGATTGGAGTTGGTTGAGCTTCCTCTTGATGCACATCCTCAGGATGTTCTGCTCATCCTGAGATTTGGAGATGGATGCTTCTTACTTCTTCTTTATTGACTTTGATTTGAAAGCCATCATTTTTCTCCTCTTCATACCTTTTAACTAAGATGGATGGCTTGTAACACCTTGTTGATCAGGTTCAGATTGAGAGGGAACAGAACTCTACTGTGGATCAGAAGTAGAAGCTTGCTGAGGCTTAGCAGGAGATCCAGGTTGTATTGTTTTAAAGGGTTCAACCTTAACCTCCACTTCTTGAGGGACCTGACTTGGTGGGGAGTATAAGTCAACAAGTTCTCCTCTTTGAATCTTCTGTTTGATCACCCTAATATGCTCATCCATAGTAGATAGAAACATGAGGCCAAATCTCCTTTCGGAGAATCCATACAGTTTCAAGAAGCTCATCATCCTTTGCCTATCAGTAGTCTTCTTCATACTCTTTTGGATGATAGCTCTTGACTTTGCAGCTTCTTCCCTCAACCTCCTATTTGTTGTTTTTCTTTCTTTGATTACTTCAAGTTCAAGTTGTTTAAGATACTCAAACTCAATGTACTCAAAGGTCAAGGGAAGAAGTGCATCTGCCTAATAGAGACCTATGACTTAGGTTGTTGATCATGTTGATCCTATCTGTTTCTTTGTCTATCTGAGGTTCTTGTGGAGCCACAACCTCTTATGCTGGGCTTTCTTGAACTGGGGAGAGGGTAGGAATATGTTTGTATTTTCTTTTCAATCTCTTTTCCTTTTTGATTTGAAGAATCAATCTTGCATCCTTTGCTTCTTTCTTCTCTTTTGACATTTCAATGTCAGCCAGTTCATTCAATTCCTCTAAGAGGAGGGAGATGATATCATCAATATCATAGTTCCTGATCTGTAAGTAGTTTATCCTGACTGCCCTTAACTCATCATCCTAAGTATTTGGCCTGGGGGCAGCCTTGATTCCAGCTTCCATGAAACAAGCAGACCCAGAGAAAGAACTTTCATCTCTTAGCTTCCTTTTCCTCTCTCTCTCTCTCTCTCCTCCTCAATCTCCTCAAGGGTTAGAACCCTTTTTCCCTTATCACTGGCCCACAGACCTTGATGACACAAGATGGAGAAAGCTTTGTCCTTCATTGCTTGATTTAGCTTTTAAGCTCTGGCCAGAGAGAGGTTGAGATGCACCTTCACTAGCAGGTGTCTTATCAAGGGAATAGACTTCTGAACCAGTTGTGGGTGTGACAGGGCTCTCAGGTTCTATCACTAGGCCATCAGTCAAGGCTTTCCTTTGAAGCTAATCTTAGGGTTTGCCTCAACATCCAGTTCACCAATAACATTGTTTGATTGCCTCTATCTCCTTCTGAGGCTGAACTCTTTAGTAATCATGTCTTGAATCTTTTGAGTCAACTTGTCAGTTTGTCTAGATTAGCTTAGATTGGCAAGTGGCATGTTAACAAGGCCAAGACCTTTATAGTAGTTTAAAGTCTGAAAATTGAAGACTTCTTGCTGCCCTTAAACTCTTTGAAGAATAAGGGCTCTTCTGTTTGCATCATACATCCACACTATGATGTAGTTGGAAGTTCCTTGTGGTGAAGATGACACTGCCCTAGGTATACTTTCCTCAAAAAGACTCCAAATAAAGGAGTCTAGAGAGTCCAAATCAATGTGAACTTGAAAAAGTTGTTGAGCATTAACAATTTCAAGTGAGGATGGTGAGTCCTCAAAGTCCATGCTCTGTGAAGAACTCCCAGGTTCTGTGACTGTAATAACTTTCTCCTCCTTTTTGGTAGCATCACCCTTTTGAATAGGTGAGCTAGGAGTTAGGTCAATTACATCCACAGGTTCTTGTTTTCATAGATGAGCTCCTCTTAAAGGTCTCTTAACTAGTTTCTTCTTGAGATAAGAAATCTCAAGTTGTTGATCATTGACCTTATTCTATAAGATAGTCACCTGAGATGCCAAGTGACTAACCTTAAAGACTAGGTAGGTGCATGTTTTTGATAGTTTTTGCACCTTTAGTCTCAAATACCCCTCTTATTCATCAGAATACTCATTGAGAGATTAGATAATTCGATCAAAGTCCTCAATCTCACCACCAGCATGATGTTCTTGACTGTTGGTTTTCCTCTGCTCACTCATTACTTCAGATGGAGGATAAGTGGGCGGAGTTGCTATGGTTGAGGTCTTAATGATGTAATTACTTCCAGAATTGAGAGCCTCTTTCATATGAACCTCTTAAACAGATTCACAGAGATCCACCTCAATAGTGGGTAGATGATGTGGGCTAGATAAAGGAGAAATAGGAGCACTCATCTCTCTTTGAGTAGGGAAAAAGAGGAGAGACTCATGATACTCACTGAATCCCAAGTCCTCATCATCATAGAAGTCAAAGCTGGGGATTGGCTAGTTTAGATCTAAATGTTGGGGATGATAACTTTCCCCTGAAGGTTGTTCATTAGAGTGTTGAGACTCAGAGTGAAGGCTTAAGGCTGTTGGGCTAGTAAGCTCATCAGGCTAAGCATGAGGAACCTCAACACTGATTCTTGAAGAGATGGGAGTGGTTTGCTACTCAGGAGAAGTGGGAGCTCTAGTGTCCACTTCCTCCTGTGTGGGTAGTAGTATAGGGCCTGCACAGACTGAATAGCTTGTGCAGGGGTTTGTTTGGATCTTCTTTGATAAGTGAGAGTGATTTGTGGTGGTTTTTGGGTGGTTGAGAGGTAAAAGGTGTGGGTTCAACTAGCTTGGGTTGCTAGTTTGTCAGCTTGAGCAATAAGTTATAACATTTTTGGGACTAAGGTTGTTTCTGCCCTAGAGAATCCAACAGTTAGCTTTTTTAACATCTTAAAGATGTCGAGCTTCATCTGTCCTAATTTAAGAACATTATCTGTTTTTCTCAACTGTGAGCCCAGTTCACAGTTAAGAATGTGTTTAACATATCTAGGAAACATATAATATTTAAGGAGTCCAAGTTAGCAAGCAGAGTTGTATAAACAAATTGAGAGTACCTGAATTTAACCCCCTGAACCATCCTATGCACTATGAAGGGGAGATTTTCAAGAATCTGGTCCCAACCCCATGCTTGTTGGACAAGCTGTGGATGACCACATGTAGTAAGTACTTCCATTGGGATGAGAACTTCCCTTTCCGGAAGGTCTTTACAAAGAAATCTCCTTCATAGCTCATCTGCCGGAATGATTGGTTAACAGCTTCTTTAGGAAAGAACAACTCACCTTCCTTATCATCCAGCTTCTTTAGGAAAGAACAACTCACTTTCCGGAAGGTCTTTACAAAGAAATCTCGATTTGATGTTTTAATGAAACAATTTAAACAAAACTTGCACGAGTTAACTAATTAAAATGTTTTCATTCTTGATTAGTATTCTATGATATTTTTTATTTGTAAAATGTTTTTGGATAGTATTTCATAATGATACGAAAGTTTAGGTCATATCTTTATATTATTTTATAGATAACATAAAAAACTATTGAGGTGAATAGTTAGGTTTTGACTATTAGAGTTTTATCACTAAATCTTTACTTTGTTAGAAATTGGCCACTCCGTTATGCTCATTCTTTCCCCTTCTACTCCTTTTGTTGTGAACTTATCATGTGCCAGATCCAATGCAACAAGCTACATTTCATTTTGCTATAATCTACACAATTTTTTATATGAAATGTTTTTTGTTTTAAAAATTCTATGTAAAATTTTAAATATGTTTTAAATATCATAATCTTTTAGTTAGTTCTTTTAAACAAACTAGTGTGTTTTATTTACGCACGTTGCGCGTGTGATAAACATACTAAAACGGCTCACTGTTATAGTCGGGTTTAGAAGAGGCTTTCGGCTGTGACTATTAACAATAAACTGTAAATACACCAAAGCAACCAAATGCACTCAAGTTATATCATCAAGGCACTCTAAATTCCCCGGGATTAAACACGAAAACAATGACATACCAAACAAAACAATGTGGCCAACATAAAACTAATGTTATGATGCTCATCTTCATCAACATGAAGATAGTAGTAACAACAAAACAATATACAAATGCAAACCTTATAAAACCAAAGATGAACACAGAACCAAACACAAGTCTCAAATGAGGTATTTCTCTCATCATTGACCAAACTTGCATTATTTCAATCTACCAACAGTCTTGGA
Organism: Flaveria bidentis; assembly: GCA_018326385.1. Classification (NCBI taxonomy): domain Eukaryota; kingdom Viridiplantae; phylum Streptophyta; class Magnoliopsida; order Asterales; family Asteraceae; genus Flaveria; species Flaveria bidentis. The sequence continues at coordinate 7,897 of BJCM01063852.1, forward strand.
TCGAAATCGGTATCAACAATAAGTCTCTGATCATGCATCAAATCGTGACATCGATCTGAAACATAATACCCACAGACAACGGTGGTCTAGGTCTAACTGGAACACATAACAGGGGGTTGTCCATGGCTGGCCACCTTCAAAGGACTCGCCGGAGGTGGCACTAATCGAGGAACATAAGGAATGGTGGGATCTCCACCATCGCTACTGACAACACCACCAGGGGACAATGGCCATGGACAACATTCGGCGGAGGCGGCAATGCAAACATCGAAGACGGCAACCCCAACATGCATGTCATCTTCATCATCGTTGCCGAAGAACCACCGTCTATCGTTTCGGAACTAACAAAACTCACCGGAGGAGTTGGCATTTAGAAGAACAAGTATACCACCTTTTATAACGTGTGTAAAGCAATACCTAAACAATTTAATCTGGGGTTGAAGAAAGAAAAAGGAACCAATTGAAAAAGGACACGCAAAACCACAAAAATATAACTGTTCATGTCTATCTCCGATTAATATTAAGGTAATATACTATTTTTGATTAGTTTCACCCTTTTTTATATTTTTCTTTTTTATCAACTTTGTAGTTTTATTATTTTTATATTATTAGATATCATTACTACCTTTTATGAACCAATATAGTTAATACTATCTTGTGAGGCCAATATGATTAATGTCGATGTAAAACACGTTTTTATGTTATATAAACTGTATAGTGTACAGTATCTTTAAAATTTTGTCAGGGAAGTTTTGTGAGTTAATTTTTATTATTCCATTTTCATCACTCATACTACATCAAATTTACTCTCTAAACCATTAATTTTCTAATAATTTTGCTTTTTAATAAATTCCGTTCATTGATTTTTATTAAATAACGAAATGTGCAACTGTCTAAAATATTTTTAGCGTTCAACGTATTGTTTTAAAAGGAATTGTATTCAAAATCAAGTGTTATTTAATAATCGTGGGCTATAATGAACACAATTACTATTTCCATACAATGACGAACCAATCCAATTAACGATAAACATCATTGTTAATACTAGTACTATCGAAATTAATTTCAGTATTCACTTTAGAGATTTTTTATAAGAGCGGAGGGGACAACAACCAAACTCATGCCCCAATGAACGGGAGGAAACGGCCAAACTCCCAGACTCCCGATGCTTAATGTGAGAGGAAATGCTAGTTATTATCATATCATAAACTCATTATAAATTATATATATATTTTAGAAAAAAACTCGAACACTTATCTAAGCTACTCCTAATTCCACTTCATATTATTCACTAATATTTCATCTATTCGATTACCAAAGGCTAAACAACCAAAATTTTTTTGAGTGTGAGAAAACATATGATGACTACACTTCCATAAAAAATCTAAAATAGATAAAACAAACACTAAACATCAGCCAACTTCTTACCAAACAGCCAACCGTAATAGACCGAACCATAGACTGCAGGGTCAGGACAATGCCAATCTGGATCGGTTTCTGCACAGCCACAATCCAGATAGCATTTCATGACACAAAGTTGTTCGAACCCAATCATGTAAACACCGTTGGCAGGGTTAAATGGTGGGATCAATCGAACCATGAGTTTCAATGATCACTAAATTGATTGGCAGATGGGCAAAGACTGTTTAATGTCGTGTATTAATCTCACCCGTTTTGACCCATTACCCATCCCTCCCATTAATCCACCCTTGTGCCCCCACCTAGCCGGATGATACCAGATCAAGAAAAACACTCTCCAGATCAGGAACAACCAACCATCTGAATCCATGTAGACAAGAATAAATATTTTATGTAGAGTCCAACAAACTAGCATCTCTTGTGAACTAATAACAGGGTAGTTTGGGAACAATCAGTAGCAAATTTTATTGGACCACATATAAATGGAAGGAAAGTTAACTGATTTCTAATTACAGCTAAATCACTTGTCTGCAAACTTGGTTACTTACATGATCATGATGGAAAAACAGAAAACATAAAGCTTGGTTTGGAGATCAGGAATACCTCATGGTCCATTTTAAACTCTTGTAGCGAGATAGCTACACCTTTATCCGAATGACAAATGAACCTGCACATCAGTTATTAATATTAATGCAGACATACTTGAGCTCATACCTTCCATGTTTATATTAGTAGTCCTATAGCTTTTAAGTCGGAAGGATCTTGAAAACTTACAAGCAGGAAGGTTTGACATATCAGCTGTAACAGCACAAGGAATTCCCAAGGTCGAAAGTGCTCCCCTTATAATTCCACATGGGAAGTAGAGATGCATGCTAGTTGCTTGTGCTGATTTGTTTTCAGATATGGCAGAAGGTTCTTGAGCATTTCCAGAAATTTCTACAGACGGGTCCACTGACACGCGTGAAAGCCAGCGGAATTTATTATCCTGCAACACAAATGTACCCTGCAACAAAAAAGTTAAATAAATGCGCCACCATATCCATCTCCCACATATCACAATAACTTCTATTTGTAGAATCAAGGATCTGAAACTTACTCTGTGGTTAGTCTTCAAATTGTCTATCTGCTTCTTGAAGAGCTCATACCAAAAATCTTTGCAGATAAACTTGATTGCCTCCAGGTGATCATTAAACCGTGGCCGTTCAATTGTATATCTAACCAGAATCATAACTCAGCAACAATCCACAATGGTGTAGATGGAAAGTAATATAAGAGATAAAACTTGATTGCCAATATGAAACTAACTAGCTAGATATAACCCGTTGCGAAACAATATTTTCTAATGTGCTTACTTAAGAGAAGTACATGACGTAGCCAAATTTCGTTGCCACACGTTCTAAACGTGCTTGCTCTATATGTAGGTGTGTAATCAAAGAAAATGATATAGCAAGAGGATCGAAGATATGCTAACCAGTTGCCATCCAAGGCAAGTTTGGGTGATTTTAGAAATTAGAAGTCAGGACAATGATAAAATATTGAAATTTTGTAAGATAACAAAGTCCTCTTTAGACCTGCTTGCATTTAGTTGCTCAATTCCAATCCAAAAGGAATTTCAGAGAAAATAAAAACGGGTTGTTTACTATAAAAAGTGATACATAAAGCAAATTTCATGCACAAGAATGAAAAAGTAAAATGAATTCATTTTTTCCCTTAATTTAAATGCACAAGGATTAAGATGATATGATTTATTTCAACCCTAAGGCAGGAAGCATGCCCAGAAGAACTCAAACCTTGAAGTTGAAAGACTTCTAGAGATAACAATCTGGTTCTTTTTAAAATGATTTTGTTGGAATTAATCTTTGTTAATTTACATAAAAAAAGGTCAAAGTCAGATCATATATGGGTGGAGTTTTAGTTTTATTAAGAGTCTTTTATTTATTATTTAATTAGTATTTATCTAGTTATTTAGTTTGATGTTTATCAAGTTGTTTTAATTCCTAGAAGATAGGAGTATGAGTCATAGTAGGATTTGTTTTGTTTAGTATAAATAGGGTTGTTTGGTTGATGGTTAAGGAATCAAATA
>BJCM01063853.1:0-10067 GCA_018326385.1 Flaveria bidentis
AAGCAAGCTCCTAAACAGTGGCATGAGAGATTTGATACCACTGTGACTGCGTTCGGGTTTCAACACAACAGTGCTGATAAATGTATATATACAAAATGCAAACCCGAATACACAGTCGTGATTTGTCTTTATGTTGATGATATGTTTATCATTAGCACTCACCTAGAGGGTATTTCTGAAACTAAGAATATCTGTCTTCTAACTTTAAAATGAAAGATCTAGGAGAAGTTGATATCATTCTTGGGATCAAGTTGAAAAGAACAGATAGTCAGATTTCTCTTAGTCAATCTCATTACATAGAGAAAATTCTAACAAAGTTTCACCACTTGAACATCAAAGAGTTTAATACACCGTTTGACCCGAGTGTGAAGCTAAAAGTGAACTCTGGAAGAGTTGTGGCTCAACTAGAGTATGCAAGTGCAGTTGGTAGCATGATGTATGCCACTCATTGCACTCGTCCTGACATAGCCTTTGTTGTTAGCAAACTAAGTCAGTACACTATAAACCCAGGTACTGAGCACTGGAACGCAGTGAGTACAGGACTTGGATATCTGAAAAGGACAAGTAATTTTGAATTGACGTACACGTCATCATCAAGAATACTTGAAGGTTATTCTGATGCCAGCTGGATTGATCAAAATAATGATTCAAAATCCATAAGTGGGTGGATCTATACTCTAGCTGGAGGAGCTATTTCTTGGGCGAGTAAGAAACAGACGTGCATTGCACACTCGACTATGGAAGCAGAATTCATAGCATTAGCTGTTGCCGGTAAGGAAGCAGAGTGGATTAGAGATCCACTTACGGGCATCCATCTTTAGGATATACCAGTGCCATCAATTCCCATGTATTGTGATAGTGAGGTCACACTATCGAGAATATACAACCCAATGTATATTGGGAAGTCAAGACATATTGGTCTTCGGCACAACTTTGTAAGACAACTACTTGAAAGTGGTACCATCAAGGTTGTCTATGTTAAGACTTGTAAGAACTTGGCTGATCCCCTCACCAAACCTCTAACAAGAGACTTAGTAGTAAATACCACAAGAGCCATGGGTCTAAAGCCACAATAGAATCGTTAGTGATGGAAACCCAACTTGAATTTAGTGCCCCTATTTCTTAAGTTTAATGGGTAACAACAAAGTCACTTAATGATAGAAGGTACTATCAATTAATTTGATAGATCCATGTGAGGTAAGATAGTACGTCGTTGCCGAGAATGAGGTTAAGCTAACGCTCTTAACAAAGTTTTGGAGACATCTAAGAAATGAGGATGTTGGAAAACATTTCATGTATGATCTAGAGGTGGTGCCGCCTCAAATGAAGATCTGTGGTTTATCTTCTAGAGGGTCATGAATTTAGAGCGCACGGCCATATTCGCGCTCAGTGAGAACGTGAAGTCAACTGGTGATGTGTGGGGGTAAACCGTAGGAGGTCATTAGGTTCTTGGTTTAATTCCGTAAGACACCAGTGAATCCGTCTCTTCTTTTTATCAACATAAACTGGGTTTAATCTCCGTGACACCCGAGTGACATCATCCGTCATAATGAAAGGAAACATTCCAACTTGGTGGGGGATTGTTGGAAATTTACAAGTTGTAAATGTGCAAGTTGGCATGTTTACTTCTTGTCCTACATTGGTGGAGGGAAACATCTTTCAGTGGCTTATAAGGGGTTTTCCCTTATGGGTCATCAAATTGATTGTTGGGTCAAGAGAAGGGCTAAGCCCACACGCACGCCGAGCCGAGACAGAGACGCGAGCTTGTGAATGGGCGCTTTTGAGGTGCACTTTGCACTTCGCACGTACGCATCGTAGCTAAGGAGCTTTTATTTTTAGATAAGGCTTGTAGATAGACACGAGGTAACCGACTAAGAGATAAACGTGGTGGATAAAGTTGATCAGTAAGCAATTCGGGTTATCTGCGTAACCGAATTTGTGAACTGGTGGGATCAACTCCATCCCCTGTTTTTCTCATAATTAGTTGTGGTTTTAGTCTATAAATATAAAGCTTTTACTTCGAGTTTTACCACCTCAAAAAGCTACAGCTTTCTCTGTTTTTGTTTCCACACAACCTTCACGTTAGTCCGCTTCCATTGTTGTAATACCGGATCAAATCTGCATTAAATTCTAGGAGTTTACGTTGTAGCTTACAGCAAATAAAGGACGTAAAATCCTTTAAGGACATGAATACTTTCCGTGCAGTTCATCATTCAAAGATCATTGTATAACAGGTTGGTTTTACATTATCGCGAGTTCTTTGATCCGTCCGATAACGGGACACTCTTCTTCTACCTTTCTTATAATTAGTTTCAGTCGCGAAGGATCAATTGATTTGACCAATAACTTGGTAATGATTAATAATAATTAATTGATTTTTATTTGTTCTAAAAAAAATTTCAACACATGATGCTAGAAATGTTACAAAGTAAAACACATTTTCAAACATAAAAAAAACAGCTAACTAAACTCATAGCATGACAAACCTGAGATGAGCACAAAGATAGTATCAAAGTTGAAGCAACCTGCACAAAAGTGACCAACGTGGCGAATATCATATACACGAAGCAAGCAAAGCACAGAACATATAAACAATGAGAAAACAAAAAAGAAAACACAACTCTAGCTGCAATTAACAATGAACTACAACAAAATAACAAAAAATCTAAAATAATTGTTTAGTTGTAATAAGTAAGTCCTACTGGGGAGACTCACAACTGATTTGCTCATTCCATTAATTGTATCTAGTTAAATATTCGAATCGGATTTGAAAAAGTTGAAACTCGAAACTCGATGTCAAAAATCACTGATTTAAAATTTGTTTCGAACTTTCAAATTCGAATTCGATTTGACTCGAAGTCTAATTATCGAATACTAATAAAATTGCTAATTTGTGACTTTTGATTTGATTCGATTCGAAATGCAAAATAGAAATATACGCACTTATATTTATTTATTTTATATATTAATATACACTTACAAAACATACAATTTTTTGTATGTTTGGCTCATTTATTTATTTTAAACACTAGAATTTGAATTTGTCTAATGACTTTTGCAAATATTATTCAATTAATATGTTTTTACTAAATACGAATTGAATAAATTGTCATGCAATTCGAATTCGAAATATTTTTTCCAATACAAATTGATTTCGAATATCATTTGAACGTTTCAAATTCGTCAATTTAAATTCGAGTTATCTTGTTTGGAAATTTCAAAATTCAACTTATCCGATTTGATTAACTCGAATTCAATTCGATAAACTCCCCTAGTTGTATCATGACACCAAGATAAAACTAACAACATGCAATAACATAAAGCATAATAAATTTGGTAGCAAACACCATCAATTCAATAGCATAAATGAACCTAGCCCTTTAATACCAAGCAAAATAATGAAGTAAGATTAAAATCTAAAGTCACAGAAACCCATGAATAATTGTACGAAAAAAAGGTATTCACGGGTCAACCAAATTGTACCCGTACAAAAAATACCCGTAATTAATAACCTACACAATAACGACAATATACTTTGATGAAATCAATTCATTCACTTATGAATTAACAAACTAAAATCGATAAAAGCATATTGATTAATTTCTTTTTCGCCCCCATAACCTACTATCCACAGTTTAGTTTATTTTTCAATAAATACCAGAATGTAACCAAAAAACGAATACAAAATATAATTAATAAATTCATTTGAATTGACTCAGGCCCTTTAAGCTACACATGCAATCTGTTTCAATTGACCATTTAGCCTTCTATGGACACACAAAAATAGTCTAAAAGAACTCCATTACTCAATCATTCTATTGCAACTTCGAGGTTAATTTCACTTCAAAACAGTAAAAATTCATTCTGCTCACAAACTTCAGAGTAAACATTCAACAACTGATATTAGCATGTTAAACCTCGTATAGAAAGTTGCAATTGAAATTAAGCTGCTAATTTTAAGCCTTTTAACTTTCATGTGAAATAAAAGTCTAGTTACATTCAAAAGCCAAACAACAGTGATAATGAAATGCCCCTAGTTTAAAACAACAACTGTTAAACAACCAACTCCAAATGCTAGCATAAAGAAATTGTACCTTTACAACTACACTCTAAAAGCGCATGTGTACAATAGTAACGCAACGGCAACACAAAGATAAAACATTATTGTTTCATCATTTAAAGCATCGCACAAGATAACATAAACAAATACGTGATTAAAAGTTCTACAAAAAAGCAACGATAATAACATCTAAAGACCAAACAAAAACATATGCACTTTTCTATGATGAACCTAAAATAAGTAACCCTTATGCAAAAAGACAGGAAGATATATGATTTTCTCACAAATTGGCAACAACCAACCGATGCACTTATTAGAACAAAAACTAAGGTGTTTTTCAAAATATACTACAACTTTAATATGAAAAAAACACCTAAGCAAACTACACACTTATTAATAAACATTGCGGATCAGAGCACAATACTCACAAACTAACACTACCCAACAACATGCATCAGCCAACAAAAACCAAAATCACAAATTTTAAACACAAGACACGTGTCGAGAAGAAGAAAAACCCAAAAAAGACCCAACCTAAGCCTCGAACTCACACCGACAACAACATATATAAAAACGAAATTAACAACAGACCAAATCTACAAATAAATATCACTTCCAAAACAAACCTCAAAAATAACACGGAAAAGAGGAAAAAGAACACACTGTAGCCACCGATCAATCAGATTAATATGTATTATAATTTTATGTCCATTTCTAGTTTAGAAAATTTTGAAAAGTTTATGAAACAATTTCGTAAAGTGAAAAGGTTTATGGAATGATAACTTTATAAACCTACTTTTGAAAAAAAGAGAAAATAAATAATAATTATTGCATGTTTGGGAAAAAAATAAATTACTTTTTGATTTTTAGAGGGGTAAAAAGATCAAAATACTCCTCCAAAAGCCACCAAAAATTAAAATGTTTAACTTTTGGAAAATGTTTATGGAATGATAACTTTATAATGGTTGATTGGATACAAAATGAGCGCTAATATGTCCCACACTATTGTTTCTATGCTTGGTTAGACTGGAATTAAGTTTAAGGTGTATATTGATGATTATGCTTCTGTTTACGTTCTTTCTAGGAGGAAGATGTAATATAAATGGGTGATTTTGGGAATCCAATCAGTTATGAGTGTGCATGTAAATCGATTATCATTATAATTTGTATTCTTAAGGCAACTAATCAGCCCTAGCTTAAACCTCATTATAAAACAACTAAGAGTATCCACAACGACAGGAGAAAGGGAGCGAAGGGAAAAGGAGATGGTGTGTCGATGTGGCAGAACGCCATTCGTCGGGACGGGACTCTCAGAGGATAGAGGGAGGAGGGAGAAATCCATTAGGGTCCGTCCATAAATAGAGGGAGCATACCGAACGCCATGTGTGTGGGACTTAGGAGCAGTTTATATCAAGTGAAGACAAGAGAGAGGGTTGTTCATGAGCTCCAGCCTAATGCTCTAACAACACCTAATGACTATACGCACATTATCAATCATGTTTCCTATTAGGGACCATCTATATGAAAGATTGTACACTACTAAATTAGTAAATACATGTATGTAACACACAACAAGCATTAGCTAATGTGTCTATTAAACGCACTCACACTTGGTAATATCTATCAATCTACCGAGTGTAAAATCAGAGCAAACATTTTATCCATACACACAATGATAGAGAGACCGCTCCCAATAAGATTCCTACCCGTTAGTCAAAACACATAAGTCGTAAATTTGAGTCACGGGATCCAAATTCCCTAATAAGGGTTTGGGCTAAACCGACAATATCAAATTTGGGTTTAGGTTATACAGGTAACCAACAATACATGAATTCGGCTTTAGATTCGGATTTGTGTATTAGTTTATTCAATAATCCCAAAACTGAACATTAACATGAATGGGAAATAGCCCCAGCCTAAAATACCAAATCAACACGAACCCAACCCCATCCAACCTTTCTGTTTTCTAGCAACCGAATCTAAGTCGCTAGACGGCCTTCTTTTTGAGCTTCGGGGTCCTGCCTCGCAGCGGTGTTAAATAGAATCGTAGCAGCCCATTAGCACCATGATTTTTCGCTCCCTCGAAAACAAACTCATCTCCCCCTCTATACACCTTCTCGCGCGTTTCAACAGAAATCGATCTCCTCCATCTTACACTGCTGTAACTTCTACTCACTTTTCTATCCGACCCGCTTCTCCCTTCACCGTCTTCACTCATATCATCCGCAGACCGACGGTTAAACCACCGCACCTTCCGACTCCACCACCTCGGCTTCTTCCCCTCTCTACCCAACCACTCCACACCCTCATCCCTTTCGAGTTCGTTTTCGCTCCCAACGCTACCAAACTTCAACCGCCTGTAATCGATACACGCAGGCGACAGTTTCGAACTCGAAACCGCCATGCCCGTGATCTGATCCCCCATTGTCGAAACAGAGTTTGATCTCTCAAAACCATTCAAGTAACATTCACGGGTTCGGGTCGACCCGCCGGAAAAATGCATTCTACCAGCTGATGAATCTCCGACCACCGGAGGCAACTTTGGGTAACTCCGGCCGATCACATACCCATCCCATGAACCCCGGGGCTCGTCGAACGAAACCCGACCCGAATCGAGAGAAAACCTCGGGCCGGTGTCGCAGGATCTCCGCCCGAACCCGTAATCGGCGATTTCGGATTGGGTTTCACGGCACCGGCGAGAGGTTGTCTTCTCCGGCGGCAATGTGACGGTCTTTTTCCGATTGCGCCTCCATGGTTGCAGTTTTTTGCTCCAAACGGACGCTGATGACCAGAGATTTGAGAATGAGGGCTTTTTTGAGTGTGCGTTTTGATCAATCTGGTCGTTGATGGACTTCAAATTGTCAACAAGTTTGTCGATTTTAGCCTCCATTGCTACAATTTCGTGTTCTAAACCGTCCAAACTTCTGATTTCTTCATCTTCGGAAACCCTAATTTCGCCGCGTTGGTAACTGTTTGCATTATCTTCTTCTTCTTCTTCGGAAACCCTAGTAGAAGTGGTGTGGTGTACGGTCTTGTTTGATGGTGAATGCATAGTGTTTGGAGCACGAACGTCGCCGGAGCAGAACCCTAATTCTTGGTGTTTGGTAGGGCGGAGGTCCGGTGGTGATTCTGCGGTGGTGGTGGTGGTGGTGGTGGTGGTGGTGGTGGTGGATGATGATGGTGGTTGGTGGGTCAGGGGATGCATAAGTGGTGATGTTGGTGTTGGTGTTGGTGTTGGTGTTGGTGAGTGGGTAGAATCAAGAATGTCGTTTGATTGGGAATCATGCAACAGAGAGCGTGAGAAAGATAAAGCAACGATAATATTATTATTTTTTTCTCCCAAAGCCTAAAGTAGGACTAAATTTTACATGAGTTCATAGGACTTGTGTTATCGTACCAGAATCCCTTTGAAAGTTATATGATAGTGGTTGAGCCACTCTACTCGTCCAATGCTATGAGATGATGGTTCGAGTTTGTATCTTCTAGATTTTAGATTCAAATTTGATTTAGTGCATGTTTAAAAGAGCTTCTCAAAAGATTCTTTTGATTTTTTTAAGAGATAAAAAAACAAAAATACCCCTCTAGTAATGAATAGAAGTTATAATTTATAATAGTGTATAGTGTATAATAGTGTAAAGTATTTTTGTTGATGGTATTCTCATAACTGATTTCATTTTAATGATGTTGAAACGGCTCATTAGATCTTAAATATATGGATTTACATTGCTCATGTACGATGTGATTAAACTAGCTAAACCTTGATAAATGCAATTGTAAACCAAAATTAGTAAGTGAACCAACTTTACAAACTCATAACTAAAGATTTAATAAACGGAGTAATAGCCTTCACTTTTTTTTCTTTGTGCAACTATTTTTTTTTAATTCTACATGAGAAAGTGTTTCAAAACTTATAACATAATATTTTGTTATTTATGTATCTAGTAATAATGAAAAACCATCTATGTATAATATACAACACTATTATGCATAAAAAATTAGTAATTAATATAATATAAATAGATTATACCGTACTAAGCATAACATCAACACCCCTATCATTCATACAATTATATGAATTAAATTACTTTCTATTTAAAAAACAAAGATTTATTAACTGAAACCCCCAAGGGCAAAAATAGAGTACAAGAGCCAAAGGTCTAAAAGCATAACCTCAGACAAATAATTAGCTGAACCTCGAGTAAATAGATTACAACTCGCTCTAGGACAGACGAACGGTGAACATAATTGAAACATCTTCCTTCGTAAGTAACGTCTTAAGATATATAGGGAGTGTGAAAACGACAATCGTCTCCAAGCTTTTTCCAAAGTTGTTTTAAAAAGCTACACTCAGAACAAAAAGGGTACGCGGATTCATTCACCTCATTGCAAACAAAGAGATGAGATGATCAAAAAGCCAATCTGTCTTGAGGAATTCTTCTATCAACTTTTTTTATTCTTTCTGGTGGAAAAATTACATGGGTAACCCTTCCCTGAATCAAACCCAATGGGATCTGAACCAAAACAAAAAGATCTTCATTTAGTACGTCCTCTGTACTGAACAATCTTAATGACTGAAATCAGTACCATGAAGCATATGTAGTAATAATGAAGAGAAATTAGGTAAACGCTAACTCTGCCAAAAGAAAGCATCAAGGTATCTAAGAGTTTAGTATCCTGCAAACATACATACCGGGCCATATGTTCTTGAATCACTGCTGCAGGCTGAATTGTCTCCTTCGACCCAACAATGTCCTTCTGGAACCCTTATAGCACCGTTCTTGTCACTGATGTAGTCACCTTCCATGGCTACTATTCTTTTCACACATCTCTCCTTGTAATTTGTTGGATTCCTGCAAAATGATATGGAGCTTAAAATTAATATGTATAAAAAGAAAGTAATTACTAGAGGTGTCGATTTTACCCATTTACTTATGAATGGGTTGATTTGGGTTATTGTTAATCTTTAACGGGTCAAACACTTTGCTAAAAAGAGAACTGTTAAAATGGTTTGAAAGTTGCCTAACGTCTATTTTTAGTGCATTAAAGCTACTCGGTCATTTTATTTTAGAACTTAGAACAATGTTCATGGGATGGGTTCAAATGAGAATCATCATTCTAATAATCTAAAATCCCTTTGATCATGGTGAGCAAACAAGGAGGGGAATAGGGGATGGTTGCATATTAGAGTATGGTTGCGATTCATGGAGTGAAAGACACGTAATTGTCTCGTATCTCGGTCATCCATTATGATCCAAGGGCCAAAAAGTGATTTCTTTGATTCCTAATTATTTAATGGTGCTCATGAACCTCCCACTACTATTGAAATAATATACAGCTAAGAGTGAATTACAAAAATCATCCCCTCTAGTATATCAGTAATTTAGGGATTTGATCCCTTAACCTCCTTTGTTACACTTAATATCCCTACTCTAGAGTTTTATTATGGTTTCTGTCCTTGGCACAGATGTCGTTAGCCTTCTAGAATTAAGCCTCATCACGTGCTTGGCATGTGATGGGAAATTTGGTCATGTAATTTTCATCGTTAAAATTAGAGTAAATTACATAAATCACTCCTATAGTTTGGGGTAAATCCACGTTTCATTCCCTCATCAAAACTATTAATGGATTTCATTTCTACTTTCCCTGTTTGCTAGCACTTGCGGTGTCACATCCGTCAAACTTAACATGCCATCGTGTTTACCCCCCCCCCCCCCTCAAAAAAAAATTCCCTCACCAAAAAATAAATGGTAATAATCTTTTTTCAGTCCCTTCAGTATGATAAATTTGATGAATTGACTGTGTGCTCAAACATTTAACAGAAGTTAAAGTTGTCTAGAGAAGACACATTATCGATGCATGAGCAATCATAAAAAAATGGTGCCCAAAAGATTCAAAATACAAGTACAAGCACCACTGTCAATGTTAAGGATTGAAATATGAATTGAACAAATAAGGAAGGAAAGCTTTATTGATAATCTTTAAGGAAAAGGAAAACTCAATGATAAAC
>BJCM01063856.1:0-11963 GCA_018326385.1 Flaveria bidentis
TAATAATAATATTAATAATAATAATATTAATAATAATAATATTAATAATAATAATATTAATAACAACAATAACAACAACAACAAACAACAACAACAACAACAACAACAACAACAACAACAACAGCAACAACAACACCAACAGCAGCAGCAGCAGGAGCAGCAGCACGAGCAACAGCAGCAGCAGGAGCAGCAAGAGAAGCAAGAGCAGCAACAGCAGCAACAACAGCAACAACAAAAACAGCAATAACAACAATAATAAAAATAGAATAAGTAAAAAAATAGTAATATTTTCGTAATTAGACCAATGTTTAGATGAGGATGTGGCATGGAGGGTTAAACAACAGAGACTTCCAAACTCTCCACCTATCATAGGAAGCCATTACAAAGAGCGGGGTTGTCATACTCCCTAAGATGCCAAATCATATCATGCGTATAAGAGCATTCACATTAGCTTTCTTATAATTCATATAATTACACTAAAAATTACTATATTTATCTCTCTTTTTCAATTAAATAATACTTTTTATATCATTATCATTACTTTTTTCTTTCTCCTCCACTCATAATAACTTAAAAAATATTAAAAAATTTATAAGGATTTAAACATTGATTCTTCAAATATACCAATCCACAATAATATTTTCTCTCTCTTTCACTCACAACCACCCAAAATCATTCCATATAATATACTAAACGCACTCATATAGTTTCAAGAAATTCATTGTGAGTGCTTTAAGGAGTTTCACCATTAGGGAGGGGGATGTGCTCTCATTACATACATCACACAACCACTAATCAAAATTTGTCATATCATACCAGGCTCATTACATCACAGTATCACACTCAACATGCATATAATTTTTTTTGTGTCGTGGAAGGGGGCGGCGGCGGTGTTACCACATGACGCTGGACCATGACGTTGCCTCATGACGGATGTGCCCCACCCACCCAAAGTCCATAACACATACTTCAAAAGAAAATGTTATAAATCATTAATTCAAAGATTAATAATTTAATTATTAAATATAATAATGTTTCATAGGTTTAACATTTACATAGATGTACACAAAGTTGAAAAAGCTCGCTTCACTATGTTGACTTATGGTGGCTTGCCTGTCTGCTCTCTCCTTGCCTTCTTCGCTTCTTGGTGGTGGTGTGGGACTGTGGGCTGTAAAGTTTTGTCACATTCTACCTTCTAATCCTACGCACCCACCCTCCTTATCCTACGCACCAACCCTCACTCCAAAACCCACCCTGTAAACGTAAAATTGAAAACCCAAACAACCCCTTTTCACAAGATAAACAACACTCTTGTACAACGTCTTTCATCATCATCTACTCTCTACAATTCACCATTAAGCCTCTACTGATCACAATTTACAGCAGTCAAGAATCAAGATTTTTGATGGGTTTTTCGATTTGAGATTAGTAGATTAACTTCTGTTTACTTTCTTGATTCTGTATTTGCTGACTGTTGTCAGATCGTCAGTTGTTTCTTGTGAGCAAAAGTGAAAAAGCAAAAGCATCGGTGACGAGACGTACGGTTGATTTAAGCAGCCAACGTGAAGTTGTTTTCTTGATTGATGCTTTTGGAGTACGGTTTTGCAGAAGATTCCTCTGTTCTTTCGTGTCAATTTTAGCCTCTGTCTTCTGTTGTCATCATTATCTTCAAAGTTCCCCCTTGCCCGAGAGATTCAGTAATGCGATTGGACCAATTAAAAGTGAAAACTGTTAAGGAATCAAGACAATTTGATATTTTTAAAGAAAATGTGGTTAGATTTTGAGCTGAAATTGGGGAAATCATAGGCTCTGTTTTTCGACATTTTGGAGAAGAAGATGAACGATAGTGCGAGTGTAACGTCATCGTCGTTAGCGGTTGCGGAGAAGACCCATCGAGGATATGGTGGTTGTGTTGGTGTGTTCTTTCAGCTCTTCGATTGGAACCGAAGGTTGACGAAGAAGAAGCTCTTCTCCAAACGATTGCTTCCACCAGGTTAACACCTGCAACATCATTTGCTTCAAAATCATTCAAGTTAGCGACTTTTGATATAATTTGATACAGTTTTGCTGTGTGTTGTTGTTTTGATTTAATAGATCGTGCGAAAGAAGCTTCAAAGATGTTTAGAGGTGATGAGAAGCAGCCCAAGCTTCGATTGGTACGTCCCCATTCGCATTCGATCAAATGTTTGATTCAAATCGTTACCATCATATTATCATATTATGATATTGTGTTTGTTGTGTTTAGATTGCTGATGAAAACAGTGGGGGCTTCCCAAATAAGAACAAAAATGGTGTTAATGGAGTTCAAACTCCTACTCTTGTTGCTAGACTCATGGGGTTAGAGTCTTTGCCACCCGATCGCCACCGCGATAAGCTTCAGGAAGACAATTCAGGCGAATTCAGAGGTGGGATAAGGGAGAAAGTTGCGGGTGATAATCGCGTGTTCGTAAAGGAATCCAGAAGCCATGAATTGAGGCCTCAAAAGCTTCAGAAGATTGGAATGGTGGATAGAAGATCTGTGAGTAGGTTTGGAGCTGAAGCATTGCAGTTGAAGAATGTGGTGTCTCAATCTAGAAAGCATCATCACCCGAAGCTTGCATCGCCTGTTAAGAGCACTGGTCATCACCCGAAGAGGAATGCATCGCTGTTAATGGGTGCAGCTACTAGGATTTTGGAACCTGGGTTGCAGGGTAGAAATAGGTCTAGATATAGCATTGGTTACGGTCAGGCTGCGCGCAGACCGCAGGGAAATGGGCTCAGATCGGAGCCCTCGAAGGGTGAAGGTCTTGGTGTATTGAGTTCACCAGCATCTTGCAGAAACTGTGGCAATTTGATTGATATTGCAGAGTCTACATCAAAGAGGGATGTACAGACATCTGTATTTGATTCAGTCAGTTCTTCTCAAGCGTCACCGAATAGTAGTAACTCGAGATATGATCAAGAACGCGAGTGTTCCATCGATGGTGTGTCTGTTGACCGTGGGCGGTGGCACTTAACAGACCAACATGGACCCTCAGCTTATTGTAAGGAAAGTAACAGAGATCAGTTGAAGCTGAAGTGTTTTCCATACAGTAGTGACACCAGAGACTTTGTTGCATTGAATAGGGGTTTAAATGGATGCACGCGATCAAGAGTTCCGCCTAAAGGCGGGGATATGAAGCTCGACACGATTGGTAAGTTTGAAAGAACGCGTGTTAATTGCTCGCCTCCAAGGCAGAAGAGGCAAGTAACACATGCCAGAAGACAAGGGGAAAGTTGTGGTGTAGACAGTTTTTCTGTTAACAGGCTTGTTTGGCAACCAGGTTATCAGGGACAAATTGGGAACGGCAACAGCGATGATGGGATAGCGTTTCGATTCAGTTCTCCAATGAAGAACAGATGTGAAGTCCCTAGGAAAGTGAGAGTAGAGAGAGGAGGGAACAACCTGAATGCTTCTCCTTGTAAAACGGATTCACGCAAAAGGTTTACATCAAACCTGCGTGACGAAATGATAAGCGCGCAGAAATACGAATCAAGAATAAATAGAAACCATTCTCATCACCATCACAGTTGCAGGCTTGACCACTGCAGCAGCTTCTGTTTGCAGCCTGTATGTTTTCCTTCACCTGTGTTAGTTTGTCGCGTGTTTGTGTGTATGTATATCTTGACATAATTTATATATTTTAATGATTAGATGAAATCTGAAAAGGTAGACTGGTTAACCCGGGCCAAAAATAGTGATCATCATAGCCCTGGATCGGTGCTTGAAGCTTCTTTTTCAAATGACAGCTGCTGCTCCAGCAGTTTGGAAGATAACTCAGGTAAGAGATTTATTTTCAGTTTCTTGCACTACATAGTTAAATTTTGATTTTGACCCGTTTATTTAATTGCTGGTAAATGGGTCGGGTTGAGATGGGTTTATCAATTACTAGTAAACTGGTCGGGTTGAAATGCGTTTATCAATTACTGATAAACTGGTCGGGTTGAACTGGGTAACTGCCGCCTGTTATGCATCTAAAATGAACAAAAAACTACTAAATTATCTTAATAAAAAATGAACTTGGCCGAACCGTTTTGACCCAAACCTGATACCCTAATAACATGCGTGACCATTCTACCACCTCTATTTCACCCTACAGAAGTTATTTATAGAGACTAAAGGTTGTATTTTTAACCTTTTGTTTCATTTTCTGATTTTAGTACGTACGCAACATGCGGACTCCATGAGTTACTCATACGATGATGAATCACAATTTCAAGAATCAGAGACCGACCCTTTCTATTCTCGTGTCATGTTGAGAAATAAGAACACTCATAACAAGTTTGTAGCTGATCTTCTGACTTATATATCACAAGTATTATGCAGCATGGACCTTGTTAATTTGAGAATAAATGGAAACATAAAAGAAGTGATCTTCAACTCTGAGCTAGTCCTTTGCAATCAAATGACACATAACACGACTGAAATAAATTCTTTCTTCATATGTGATCTTATACTTGAACTAGAAACCCTTGCAGATGTAATGAGGACCCGATGTGGAAACTTTCTTGGGTCTCAGAACTCAGGATGTCAACTGAAACGCTTCGTCTTTGATTCTTTAATAGAATATTTGGAGTCAAAATATGTCCCATACGTGAAATGTGGATTTAGAGCATGGATGAACCTCCCTTGGTTCATGGGTTTTGATGATTTAGTTCGTGATGTCGTGGAGGAGGTGAGAAAGTGGATGGGTGTGACATCAGATGAGCTGCAGGTAGAGATGGACATGAACGACAAGGGCCATTGTTCAGGAAAATGGACAGATTTCGAGATTGAAGTGTATGAGTTGGGTGATAAAGTCGAGTGGGATATCGTGCAGACGTTGATCGATGAAGTTGTGATCGATATTTCGACAGGGATTGGCATTTTGCGGGTGTGAAGTAATTCTTTTTGGTGGTACAAATGAAGATGGTAGTAGGTCTAGTATTTGTACAGATTGATGGATTTGAAAGATCAGAGATGTTATATCTTTAGGGGAGTAGTAAAATTTTGAAGGTTTATTCCTTTTGGTTTATTGAGCAAAATGCAATTTGTTTTTTTGGAAAGTGGTCTAATGTTGTAATGAAATGGTAATTGTTACCATGAATATAACAACTTGAATTATGCTACATTCTTTGCATGCATGTTCAGTTCCATTCTCTGAAATAAAGAGTAAATTTTCAAAACTCACTATTTAATTCTTATATTTTTGTGAGTCTTTGCAAAACAAAAAGAGACGTAGAAGTTTTTTAATTGAATAGAGATAGAAATGAAAAGTCAGATATAAAGGCCTTTCTAAAAGATAAACAAATTTAGATATTGCTCAAATTATTAGAACTAGAAAAAGAACACACTCCCACAAGACAAGAAGACAACCTAAAGACCATATATAAACTACTGATTGCATCCATTGAGGCTGTTCCGTACCATGAGAATAAGAAATACTTGACATCAAATACCAACTACACATTCCCATGAGAAAAAGTTACATGAAATCATACTTGACAATAAATAACTAATTACGTGGAGTTTATTTGGAACCGGGTATTGTATGGGAATACCATTCCACCTACGTTTACAAAAGGTTAAAATCTTCTCGATATGGTGTTGAAGAAGGCTATAGGCAACAAGTGAGATGACGCTTGCAATATGTGAAATATTCTAAGTGTTACAACACGAGGTGGCAGACTAACGCCACTTTGATGGCACAACACTTGATGATGATGATGTTACTACGGTACCTATCCCTCCTCCGGCATAACTCCCACCCTCTAACTCTTATTTAAGATGTATGAAATATAAAATATATTTTGTTCTTTTAGAAGTCTAAAACGTCTTTAAATAAAAAGATAACATAATTATACATGCAACAATATGTTTTCACAAAGAAAAAACATAAAATTATAGCAGGTGTCTTCGAAAAGCATTTAGGATCCGAAATCTATACACTCTTAACTATAAATTAACACCCAAGAATTTTATACCGGTCGTAGAGGGGGGTGACAGTCTCTTGAATTTTCACTTGTATTCAATATTGAATTTTGTTATACGAGTCGTATGTATCTATATGTGTCGTATGGAGTGTCCTATAGGGCTATATTAAACGTATAGTCTACCGACATCCTCTGAATTTTTTTCGTTTCGAGTGTCGTCGATTTTATATCCGCCTATAAAATTATACGTGCCTTGTATAAGGAGTGTTGTTGGTTGTTTTATAACAGCAGGGACACAAATCACTTCGTCTTCTTGAGTTTCATATCAAGAGCAACAGTACCTGCAAATTTTAATTTCAATCCATCTCAGTTTTCATTCATGAACACCATTGCATTTGCATCCATGGACAGTACACTTACACGACATCACGATATGTTGACTTTTACTACCTGTTTTCAATGTTTGACTTTAGGTCTAATGTAAGATACACGTTAGAAATTTGGGCATAAAAAGGAAACGTGAGTTTACATGTTCAAAACCTTAGGGTTGATCAAGGCTTAAAACGATTGAAAAACAGAGCAATCACTGTCTGCATGAGTCAGAGAGGAAGCAGATCTTGTTTCGGGTTAAGCTTCGGGTCGGATCCTATGGCCCTTGAGCTTGGTCGCGTAGGTTTCCGATCATCGGTCAAAACCAGATCAGTCAAAGCTCAACTTTCCGGTTTGTGATTCTGCTTCCCCGATTTAGTTTACAATTTCATGATTTTGATATTGTGTTCTTAACTTCTGGTTATTTGATTGTATCTCTCTGTGATTCTTCATTGTTATTATAGTGAATTTTGATCCTTGAATTCATCAATCATCCATGGTGGGTCATGTTTTCTTCCAATTTGATCTTTATTAAATGGATTCATTGTGCACTCTAGGTGTTTGATCATTTGTTTGTGCACTTACACTCTTTTCACATTTTGTTATGATTCTTGTATCTATTTGTTGTAAGTAAGAGATTGTTATCAGAAACCTTTGAGCTGTAGGAAATTTGGTGTCATTGTTATAGGGTGATAGATGCATAACAAGTAGACCAATCTTTGTTATATGGGCGTGTAATTCGCAGATGGAAACAATGGCATTTAGTTGTTGCTGTTTGCTATACAGTCATTACTTTCTAATGAGCAACAAATGTGATTATATGCTAGATGGAGATATTGAAGAAAGTTCTCCTCTCCAAAGCCAATCAAAATCTTCTGGTTCAGTTTTGCCATATGTTGCTGTTGCTAGCTTGGGAGCCATATTGTTTGGATATCATCTAGGGTATGCACCTTAAGATTGCTAGATTCTTACTTTGTTACTAAAGTCATTCACTTACATTATTACAATTTTTTTTTCAGTGTGGTGAATGGTGCACTGGAGTATCTTGCAAAAGATCTCGGTATTGTGGAAAACACTGTTCTACAAGGTAAGTTGTACCGATTAGACCGATATGTTTATTCGTGTCAAATATATCAACCTTAAACCAGACACTTATAAATTAAAATAGTGTAATCCGGACATGACCCTTATAACCTGTTTATTTAAATGAGTAAAACAAGTTGTAAACCGGTCGTTAACCTGTTTATCTTTGGGTCGTGTCAGGATTTGCCACCTGTAACTGAATTTTCAATATTCTTTTTTCTGTAAATGAGTTTCTTGTTATTTTCATTTCAGGATGGGTTGTTAGTACACTTCTTGCTGGTGCCACTGTTGGTTCATTTACAGGGGGATCACTTGCAGATCATTTTGGAAGAACAAAAACTTTTGTATTGGATGCAATCCCACTTGCAATTGGAGCTATTCTTTGGTTAGATATGCTTTTTATTCTTCTCAATACTTTTATATATAATTTTATTTAATATGACATAACTTTTCCAGTGCCACAGCAAAGAACGTAGAAACCATGATAATAGGCCGCTTGCTTTCTGGCATTGGAATTGGCATATCATCTGCTATTGTCCCTCTGTATATATCTGAGGTAAATTGTTTTCAAACTTATTCTGACTTTCTGGTCAACTGTCAACATCCTTATAATCCATACCTAACAGGATAACACTTTTCTTCTAGATCTCACCAACTGAAATTCGAGGTACACTTGGATCTATCAACCAGTTGTTCATTTGCATTGGGATTCTAGCGGCTTTGGTAGCTGGATTACCCTTAGCCGGAAACCCTATATGGTGGAGAACAATGTTTGGCATTGCTGTTATCCCCTCTGTGTTATTGGCACTTGGAATGGCATTTTCTCCCGAGAGTCCGCGTTGGCTTGTTCAGGTTCCCCATTACTTATTTTGTTACGCGCATCTTTTCTACAAATAGCCGTTGATAAAACTGAGATGAGATTTAATTTCAGAAAAGGAAACTTTCCCAAGCTGAGCATGCAATTAGAAAACTATACGGAAAGAATAGGGTTACAGAACTTATGGAAGATTTAAGTGCATCCTGTCAAGGTTCAGAAGAACAAGATGCTGGTTGGTTTGATCTTTTCAGCTCCCGGTATATCAAAGGTATAACAAGTTAATAACAGTTAGAAATCAGAGTTCGTTGCATGGGCTTAAGCTTTAATTAGTAATGACTAACGAAGTGATGGTTTTATGACAGTTGTCAGCGTTGGTGCTGGCCTTTTCTTGTTTCAACAGTTGGCTGGAATAAATGCTGTTGTATATTATTCGACTTCAGTTTTCCGCAGTGCTGGAGTTACATCTGATGTGGCAGCAAGTGCTTTAGTTGGGGCTGCCAATGTTTTTGGTTAAATAAGCTTGATCTTTGTTATTTGCCTCTAAGTAAGCAGCTACAACATTATAGTTGACCCATAGTGTTGACCTTTTTGCAGGCACAATAATCGCGTCTTCTTTAATGGATAAAAAAGGACGCAAAAGTCTTCTCATCACAAGCTTTACTGGAATGGTATTATACGTTTCATATCGACATGAAAGTCCACACAATTTTTTTCTTTTTGTAGATTTATTGATATTTTTTTTGGGGGTAAAGGCTGCTTCAATGCTGCTGCTCTCTTTGTCCTTCACTTGGAAGCTTCTCACACCATATTCTGGACCACTTGCTGTCATCGGAACCATCTTGTGAGTCGAATTATCGACTTATCTTTAGCTTTAGCTTAATACATAGAAAACTGCTTATGTTGTTTGACCATGGTAATTAACAGGTACGTGCTGTCATTCTCACTTGGTGCTGGTCCAGTCCCGGCTCTTTTACTACCCGAGATCTTTACCTCCAGAATAAGAGCAAAAGCAGTCGCCTTATCGCTTGGCATGCATTGGGTAAGTCATGAATTGCGTAAACCGGCATTTTGATACGGACTTGATGACTAACAAATGGTTACTTTATGATTGATCAGATATCAAACTTCTTTATTGGCTTGTGTTTCTTGAGTGTCGTGACTAAATTTGGCATAAGCAAAGTGTACCTTGGGTTCGGGTCCATTTGTGTTGTTGCTGTTATGTACATAGCTGCTAACGTCATTGAAACAAAAGGGCGGTCACTGGAGGACATTGAACGTGAACTTAGCCCGCCCATATGAAGGAATACACCACTACATGATAATTTCTTGATCGGGATATCGTAGCTTTTAGTTGCCGCTCATTTGATCTTGCACATTTGAATTGATTCAGATTTGGTTGTTTATTCATGGTTAGAATATTCAGTTTTGACATTTTTAACTTAAGCCATGAGCGAGACTGTTGTAGAGGGTTTCAATCTCTCTATACCAAAACCAAATCGTTGAAAGATATAAAACGAACAAAACTAAACCATTACCATGGTTTAAGCTTTTTAGGATTTAAAGCAGGTAACTTCTAACATGGGTTTGATTGACCCAAAACTTCTATGACCATTGACATTGATATATAAGATTGAAGATTCGAGGCCTTAATTGGTTTTATCTATCTTGAGCATGATTTTGCTTTCATTTCTGATTTTTTGGTTTTCATTATTATGTTAGGCTAGATAATCATTGTATTGTGTAGGTGGATATGAACCAGAGATTACATTTGATTATTTATGACTGATGGTTGTGAACTTGATTTTAGTAAAATATTTTATATACTATTGTGATATGTATGCGTGCTTAAATAATCTTTTATTCATCTACCTTGTTTGGGTTTGTTGAGTTTGTAGTATAGACCACTTCCATCGTCTTCACATCTATATTTTTAACTCTAGCGAGTGCTAAGACGAGTTATAAGTGTTATTTGGTAAATCAATGTGTCTGGTAAGTTTTTCTATACACTGTTGGTGAATTGAAAGATTTTTCTAGTGAGCGACCTTTCATTAGCATGTGTTGGTACTTTTAAGTCACAAGATCTAAAAATATTTTTAAAGTGTCTGTCTTGATTAAACAGGTTATATTAAGTCTATAGCTACAATCCCTATCTGTCATTGGTACTTAAATTTAAGGGTCGTTGGTCTTAAATGTAGCAAGTTATAAAGTAGTAAGCATACTTCTTGAAAGGTTTTATAATTTAATGCATCTAGGTCATACTCTAGGAATCCACTTACAACTTTGAGAGGAGCTTTTGGGAGGTGAAGTGCTGATGTTCTCTCTCGAGAACCCAACATTTGAAGTCTTTGGAAGGTTTTGTAGGTCCATTAATACTTAGAAGAAGCTCGAAATAATTTAATATCATCTGTAGTGGATTACTGGTTTGATTGTTTTAATTTACCGATAACTTTATTACTATCTTCTATCTTTGTTGTTATGTTCAAGGTTATTATGAGCTAAACTTTTTTTACAATTCTAATTTAATAAAATTTCATGTAACTTGTGATAAACTAATGATGTGATTTATCTTATGTTAATGTTATGATAATTTTGGATACTTTTGATAAGTAGCATCTACATTTAAATTCAAAGTTATAAACTTATGATTTATGATTGTGAATGTCATACAAGATTGAAAAACATATGAACTAACTTTTATTCGTGAAACCGGTCTTCATACTAAACTCATGTCTAATGAACTAAAAATAGTTATTAGAAATCATATCACCTTAACTGTCTGATCATTTGCGGGTTCTTTTTTATCAATATGAAAAATCTACAACAATTGTTATGATTTTCTAAAACTAATGATATGTCAAAAAGAAACTTGATCTACTCTCTTTCTTAAATTAAGTTATATTATCATAATTTATATATTCAAAGGGTACACAAACACTACCTATATCACTAGGGGCTCGATTGTTGTTTCGTAAGTTGCTCGTTGCAACCTTCCTTGTCACTACACAGTTGATACATGATAACTCTATAGTTTCTCATGTTTATAAACATCAACAAAATTACATCAATCAATTTCTTTAACCACATCATTAATTCATCATAGTTACATAATTTAAATTAGGATGGTTGTCTTGCTTCACGGGAAGAATGATCATAAATCTATCTTTATTTATCATTTATCTATTTAAATTATCATTTTAAATGATTAAAAATGTTTGGTCACTTTAGATCAAACTTTATCATTTTCTAAATCGAAACCCAATCTAATAGTTAATTATAAGGGTTATCGAGTAGGCTAAGAGTGTCCATAAATTAATACTAGATTCTTACCAACATTATAGTACCACACGACAAGTACATTTGTCTTTTGTGTGGGTAGTTTACTATTAGCAAAAACTATTTAAACTGAACTAGTGTGAAAACTACTTTTAAACCATTGATCAAAATTGATCAATGGTTAATATCAATCAATGGCAAATATGTAAATATTTAATAGAAAATTGATTTAATTAAATGCTTCAAGAGTATAATAGGTACATTTTAATTTTAAATTTAGAAACAACTAACATCCCTTAAATCTCTCTTTCTCTCTCTCTTCACAATTAAACATAATTTATGTTACTTTTAATTAAATGCATTCATTCAAAATCAATACTAATATTTGGTATGTTGGTAGAACGATAATATTTTTTACACATTTTAGTAATTAATTACTTGCTTACGTATACGTAAACATTCGATAATATTCTTTTTGTACAATTAAAGT
>BJCM01063863.1:0-11580 GCA_018326385.1 Flaveria bidentis
ATACATACATACATACATACATACATACATACATACATACATACATACATACATACATACATACATACATACATACATACATACATACATACATACATACATACATACATACATACATACATACATACATACATACATACATACATACATACATACATACAAGTCATAAGTAATAAGGAGCCGATAATACATCGGCTTTAGCACCAAATAGGCTTGTCAGGTCTATAGATCTATAACTTTGTTAGGCTAGCAATAGTTAATACTAGTCAACATATAATGTATCTCATATAACACTCACATTAATACCAATAACCATGAAAAAAAGGTAAAGATGAATTGCATGTGCATTTACAAGTATTAAGATGTTTACAAGTGTAAGTTTATAAAGTTAACATGTTTCACCCCAAAAGTTGTGACATAAAGTAAAAAGGACATGGAGAACTCACATGGTAACTCACATTGTATAATGATGATTGTAGAGTACATAAGGAAACTTGGATGTTCAAGAGTCAAAGATAATATCATAAAGTATAAAAAGAAACAATAACTTGAGGTCAGAATTTATTACAAGAAGCTAGGCCAATTAGAGAATGCCAAAAAGTGAAAGGTAGATTGAAAAAAGATTACTGCACCAATTTTAGTTTCTGGATAGAATGTTTGGTACGTGTTTGAATAGGTTTTAAAAATAGAAAACGGTTTTATAAAATTATAAAAATTTATAGTTGACTAGTTCAGAGTCTTCCGGACAACTTTCGTTCAGAAACATTTTTATTAAAAGATTTATATATAGGTCTAAACAGCAGCACAACACAAAAAGTGCTGAAATGCGCACTTATCTTGTGAAGGCTATTTTTGAGTTGTCCGATTGAGTTTGAAGACGTATAAAATGTAGTTGAAAAAGTTATTTTATAAACTTAATATTGGAGTTTGAGTTTACTCAAATTTAGATTTTTATGACCAAGTTATGGTTAGTTTAAGTCAGACTATATTCTCCCAATTATGTAGTAAGACACTTATGTGCATTTTTAAAATTGCTAAAGTATGAAACGGGTTAGAACAAATTTATTATGTCAATATATGATATATTAGACATCATTTTAGTTATATAAAAATATTCCAAGAGTTTTGCATAGCCATCATTTAGAGAAATAAACTTGTGGAATAACCGAATGCGGCAACATAGCCGTCCATATGCAAACGAGATTCTTTGTTTACGTTATTGTGTTGAAAACTTGATTTAGGAATGTTAATGATTGTTATAAGGTTAGTGAAAGTTAGAAGGTTAGTGATAAAATGATAATGACTAAAATTAAAAGAGATATAGTAGAAGAAAGAATAAAAGTAAAAATATAAAGTCATGAGATTAATTGGATGCTAGGATGATTAAACAATATATAAATGCATAATATAAAAGTAATATAAGGTTATCTTATTATTTGAAACTTCTTGAAATTACTTGTAAAAGAAAATTCTTGAAATTGATCAAAACCAAAGAATGAAAGAAAGGTTTGTTAGTTACATTTTTAAAGAATGAGCAAATGAAATGTGAGATCTAAACCTTGCTTTTATAATTGAGGTTAGGAGGAGGTTATGATTGGTGTTAATGAGGAGTTACAAGTCTTTCAAAATGGGATTATGATTTTGAAATAAATATAAGATTAAATAAAATAAATAGATAAAAGAATGATTACAATTTAAACTTTTAATTAATTAAAACCTTAATTTTAATTTAATCAACTTATTTTCTTATAAAATCTTTATATCTTTTATAAACTTGTAACTTTATAATTTGATTATTTATTTTCAATAATTAAAATCCATAACTACTAATAAAACTTTATAAGTTTATTAAAAATCATTTTATAACTTTATAAGTTTTAATAAGTCTTTTTCATTTAATTATTTATTGTAAACTGATTTATAATCTTTATAGCTTTATATAAAAAAATTATTTCTGAATTCATAAATTATTAAAAGTTGTCTAGATGATTACTAAATGAACAATTCACGATATAAATTGCACATTTATTACATTTAATCCATTAAAATGAATAATGAAAGTTCAAAATGAGTTCGGGTTTGATTTTTAATTTGAAAAATGGGGGATGTTACAAAAGGTTCCTCTCCCTACTCATACTCATTTGTAGAGCACCTTTCGCCACTTGGCTCCTAACCGTCTAATAATGCCATCCGTGGTTCGTCCTAATGGTATACAATGAACACTAAATCATGTTCTTAATCTTCAACTTGAGCAAGTTGCACTTTTTCCTATTTATATTTTTATTGGCCACTTGGACGCGTAAGGATCATCTTTTTTACAGTTAAAACACATAATATGTGATTTTTCTATGTTCATCTTTATTCATTGTGATTACCGTTAACGCACATCATCCAATTTCACAATCATTGTCCCTACTGCGTCCTTGGTTTTCAGCATGCTTGACAGACTTTGAGATGTGTTTGCATTATTAATCACACTAGACATTTTCCATGTCGTGCATTGCACGATTTTTACCGACCAACAATATAACAACAATCAATACAGGCAAGTTACTTTGACAGGTGGCAAAGGCTTTGAACAGTTGACTAGTTGTGGTTGCAGTACAAAAGTGATGCCATGCCAACTACAAATCCTAATTTTGTTTTCTTCAACGCCTTTTCACATAACATACAACCAATCACATTTAAACGTGGACCGCAAATACACATGAATAAAACGGTTGGACAGGATGCATAAAAATAGTAGTCACATAAGCCACCTGTACATAATGTTTCAAGTGTTCAAAACACTATTCATTTGTTGGGTTATTGAAGAAAGTATATATATGATATAACATAATATTGTAGTGTGGCTCAGTAGATGCTGGGGGTGGCATTTGATAAGTGAAGGCTCATAATCATAACCCTTAAAATCTTCAATACCCAAAGACACTAAGGTCCAGCATGAATATGTATCTACAAAATGAAACTTAACTTCCGGATTTCAAGTGAAATCGAGGCTTAGATGAGGGCATACTTGTCTTTATAGCCCTCAGCACTAGCAATTGTTATGGTTTGGCATCAACATCAAACAACAAAACCGATTAATCTAAAACCCTCAAGCTCACACACAACCAATGCATAGTTACAACCAAAATAAATAAAATCAAAACAATGTTAGGACATAGACAAATATCTTAGATGAGTTGATGCTTGTCGTTATCGAGTCAAACACGATAAACACTACTCCACATCGTTTCTTATTCATAAAATAAATCAGAGTTTTAACCAACTAAAAGCATTAAACAACCTTAAATAACCATCATTGAGAAAACCCGAAACTAATGAATAGTTTTGGGCAGTTATATAGTCGTCGGCACGACACACAATCTTCAGATCAAACGACATCCTACAACGACAACACAATCACCATGCTTGAAACATCGCGAACATCCAGATGTCAGAATGGTCGGAGTCAAAGATGGAAGTTCCATGGCACTAGTCGCCAAAGACGACAGTCGGATGAGTCATACGGTTAATAGCAACACAATCGTATTTCTATTGCTAAATATAGCACTAGCAACCACCACTCAATGCAATAACCACAATCGGCGATGGTGTCTATGAAAATTGTAAAGTCGTTGTCGCTACAAATGATAATGAGATGAAACGATCACTGACAATGAAAACAAACACATGTCCATTGGTGGAAACGATGCAGACAAGAAGAATAGTAGCCGCAGTCGGTGGCGAATTGGCAATGGCATCGGCTTTGGCGATGGCATTGGTTGTGGATGGGGCGGGGGAAACTAAATCTGCGTTCTTGTGCGTGAAAATGTTGTGAAAACCCCATTTAAAAGGGGACTGCAAAACACACATGTATAAAAAAATGAAAAAAAACTTGTACACAACTGATCACTGTTCATAACACTGTGTTTTTAAAGGTAGGTAAATTTGATGGGTCTTTGTAAATTTTAACTTAGAAATACATTGTTACATCAACAACTATGAGCATGATATGATATGATGAGTATCTAGCTGAACTATAAAAATACATCAACTTTGTATTTAAAGTAGGGAAAATGTTATAAAATAGTAGCTAACTTTTATAGATGTTTTACGTTTACATAAAAAAAGTTAAATATTTTTTAATTGAAACAAAAAGAAAAAGTGCTAAAGAACATTCTAAAACCTTTGATTTAAATAATACATGAAATCTAAATGATATAGTTAGAATATATTTTAGAGTTAATTTTAATTTTGTCTCCTAATGTTTGATCAAAATAAATATTTTTTCTTTCAATATTAAAAATATCAATTTAAGCTTAAAAGTTTCATATGTTGTTTCATTTTCACTCAAAAAATTTATTATTTTAGATAAAATTAAAACAACGCACTAATAAAACTTTTGTACTACAATAAAAACAGCTATGAATTTTTTGGAGTTAAATTGATAATTTTAATCTTTTGAAACAAAATGATTATATTAAACAAAGTTCGAGGAGTAAAATCAAATTTAACTCTATATTTTAATTTGACTAAATTAATTGAAACACACAACTTATACACTATTTTATAAAATTACCCATTCAAAGTATTAATAACACATACTTTAAATAGTTTCATTTGCAAATAATCTGTCTTTACACAACTGATGTAAATTTTAAAACATGTTAATAGCTTTGATCTTTTATAATTATTGTCAAGTAAATTACTGTTTTTGTTTCTTGGTTTGAAAAAAATCACGATATCAGTACAATAATTTATTTATTACACCAACGGTCCAATAGTTTCAAGTTTTTATTTAATTTCACTCAAATCATTAACTCTGTCAGTGTAATTCTGTTAAGTTAACATGAATTGATTATATTACCCTTAGTCAATAAATATAAAAATATATCATCATCATCTAACCCTTATCACCATCATCTAACCCTAACCCATCTCGCTCTTGCTATTTTTTCATCACCACCATTATTGCTTACCGCCACCCGCTACCACCCACCACCCATCACCAACAAAAACCACTAAGCCCGCATCATGCTACTGTGCTTCTTCCACCCTCAATATCATGTTTCCACCACCTTAAACTGATCTCCCCTTTATCTAATCAAAAACCCCCAAATTAAAAAACCCAAAATCAAATCGGAGGTGGAGTGACAGTTTTCATAATGACAATGTTCTGATGCTACTAGTGGTTCTGATATGGTGATGGCTGGTGGTCAAAGCTTGACCAAAAAACCGGCGGCGACCACCACCCAATCTCATCATCACAATTCATCTTCATCTCCCTATCTCTCTTTGATTTCACCGGATCTATAAAGAGGTGGTGGGTGATTGTGGTGGTGGCGGGCGATGATGGTTTTGGTGTACGATAGTGGTGGAGGTGAGCGATGGTGGTTCCGATACACAATGGTGGTGGCGGTTTGTGTGTGTGATGGTGATGGAGGTGAGCGATAGAGGTTCAGTGAGCGATGGTGGTGGTTTTGGTAGGCAATAGTGGTGGTAGCGGTGGCCAGAGAAGGCAACGGTGGCAACAGGGTTCTGCCACTAGAGGTGGTGAGCGGTGGTGAGCGGTGGTGGGGCTTTGGCCACCGGCTTACATTTGTGTTGTTCATGAATGTGTTATTTACATATGTTTATAGAGAGAGCGAGTTGATGAGGGTTTTGTTATTTAGATTTTTTTAATCATAGGTAAACTTGTCATTTCATATTAACTTAACAAAAAATTTAAATGGAGTTAGTGGTGTAGGTTGAAATTAAAACAAACTTTAAAATTATTGGACCGTCAATGTAATAAATTAACTATCGGACTGAACTGTAATTTTCGTCAAACCTTAGGGACGAAAATAGTAATTTACTCAATTATTTTCTCTAAAACTTATATGGATATAATCATTTGGAAGTTTATATCGGATATGTTTCCTTTTTTCTAAATTTTCTTTCCAACTCTAAAACATAATTTTCTTCTTCGTTGTCATTATCTTTTATCATGTTTGCTATCATGAGAATTATATCTGTCAATACTCTTCTCAGAATATATAATATTAATTGACAATTTTGAAATTAAGAAAAAAATAAAATTGATGAAAAATGATCACTATAAAAAATACGAAGATAATCATAAAATAAATTTATTTACAAATCATAAGGAGATTTATAATTGTATAAATTTCCATGGACATGTGATAACTTTAGTTCCTTTTCATTTTAGTCGCTTAATTTTCACATGAAACATATGGCCCATGTCATAATTTGAGTGGATGGGAGTCAAAAAGATCAAATTCTTTTGTAGTTTCGATTCCGGGTATGGATATCATGTTTTGATTTGATAAAAGGTCAAATCCCAACAAGACAATTGGATGCACGATTTGTGTGCTATTGTATCCAATCCGTAAGGTTTTTGACATTAGGGCTTAGGTAAGTTGTATCATCTATTCGGTAAATTGTCACATCCCATGACAATCCCAACAAGATTTCACGATTATAGCTCCAAACCTCAAGATTTTCACTTTAAGGTACCATGACATCTTCACATAGTATAATTTTACATTAAAAGTTTAAAAGGTTAAAATGATTAATTATAATTCTAAAAGATAAGCGAAATAATTATTTAGTAAATTCTTCGGTCAAAATGATCATTACAAGATTTTTTCCTGTTACGTTTGTGTTGTAATGCTTGACCTACTAGTATACATCACTAAACCCCACCTCTTGGTATTTTCCAATTACGTAGTCATTAAGAACATTTTATCTTCAAAGGAGAGTAGTTTTGGTCCCGTTAGGATAACCTAACCTAGAGGTCTTTAAATCAATACAACTTCTAGGTATTGTTTATTTTGACATTAGAGATTATGTCAAAAGAACAAGAATATTCATGGTGTATCGGATGTGGACTTTGGATTAGGGGACATAAGATGGAGAGGGTTCCTACAAAAAGAACAAAGAAAGGATTAGAAGTAATATGTTTTAAGTATGTGTTGCATTAGAGGGGATAGTTATGAGCCCACAAATAGGTTTTGGACAAAATGACACAATTCTAATTAGCCTTATAATACCAAATGACACATATGTATGTCTATGCTTGAGGACAAAACAAGGCCACATGAATAAGAGAGAGAGGCACTCGTTTCTTACTTTGAAAGCTTTGTAAGAAGACAAGATGGTCCTTTCTACTTTTATCCTCTATCATCCAACACAAAGTTTACCATTTAGTCACAAAAAATAACAAGAAACATATAAAATCCATTTTAAAGAACAAAATATGTCTCTATAATGAATATGTGTTGCCAACACTACAAGCAATTCGGCATTTGTTAAGCATTGGATAGAAATTGTGTGAGAACAAAATGTCTTGTGAAATTTTGGAAATGATTTAAGTTAATATATATTGATAAGAGGTATAAACGAGTCGAGCTTCTTATGAACCACTCGATATCACTCGTTAAAAATTCAAATCGAGCTGATCTTTAACGTCCTCGAGCTTTTATAGGGGCTTATTTAATAAATGAGCTTATGATTGAGTTTCATACATCAAACTCAACAAGGCTCATGAGCCTAACAAGCCATAAATTTATTTGTATAATTTTTATTTAATGTTATAAAAATAGTTATTATTATATATAAAACTATTATAAAATTAAAAAAGAGAATATTTTATGTTATATAAATATTATAATTATAAACATATGGAAAATAAATTATTAATAATAATATATTAATAAAATGACAAATTTGATGCTAAGAAGTTTTTGAATACCTGGCCGGTTTGGTTCAAGACAACTTGAGCTTGATGTACATACAAATTATAAAACAAAAATAGTTAAATAATTTATAAATAAGAAACGTGTCAAGTAGGAGTTAATCTTAAGTTTTAAAAATAAAACTATAAACAGAACAAAATAGTTCTTGTAAATTATACCTCCAAAATTTATGACACTCATATGAGACGTTATGATAATTGAATTGCAATTTATAAATTTTCATAGGCTAACAACAAACCATGTATACATACACGATACAAGATAACGATTATAATTATATACCCCACTATTTTTGTCGCATTTGACCATCATCCCTTTATATACAGTGCTCACATCCATTTCACTCACCATATTTTCTTCATTCAACCATTACAAGTGTTCACTATTTACCATCACTAAAACATGCACACAAGACTCTCTGATACTTTCAAGCCCTACCCCATGATCAAACACAAACACGTAGATTTAAACTCCATGAAAGAACTCCCAGATTCACATGCATGGTTATCACTCGACGAATCGCCTTCTAAGGGTTCGTCGAGTCCCCATGATCCAGTGCCTGTGATCAACCTTAAAGACCCAAAAGCCATGAAACTTGTAGGTCATGCATGCAAAACATGGGGTGTGTTTCAAGTCACTAACCATGGTGTTCCTACACATATTCTTGAAGAAATGGAAGCTGCTGGTAGAAAACTGTTTGCACTTCCTATTCAGCAGAAGCTTAAAGCTGCTAGATCACCTAATGGCGTTTCGGGCTATGGTGTTGCGAGGATATCGGTGTTTTTCCCCAAACTTATGTGGTCCGAAGGGTTTACTATTATCGGATCGCCCTATGAACACGCACGCAAGCTCTGGCCAGACAGTTATAGTCGATTCTGGTAATGATTCATTTCATTCTTTCCGTAAAAAAAAAAGTTTTAAGTTTGAGAATTGTCATCACAGTGTTATTAATAGAATTGTGTGAACTATACAGTAATTATAATGCTATAATAACTTTGTTTGATCGTAAGTAATTATTGGTCTTGATATATACATATATATCTTTTTTGCAGTGATGTGATTGAAGAGTATAAAGAAGAGATGAATAAGTTAGCACAAAGACTCATGTCTTTGATGTTGGGATCATTGGGTGTGACAATGGAAGATGTTAAGTGGGCTGGAACACAAGGATCATGTCCAGCTTTACAGTTAAACTCCTACCCGGCTTGTCCCGATCCAGACCGAGCCATGGGTCTAGCGGCCCACACCGACTCGACCCTTTTGACCATCCTTCACCAAAACAACACAAGTGGACTCCAGGCTCATAAGGAAGGCACCGGTTGGGTCACAGTCCCACCTATACCTGGGGCACTTGTGGTCAATGTGGGAGACCTTCTCCACATACTATCCAACGGTTTGTACCCGAGTGTGATGCACCGAGCCATGGTGAACCGGACTCAACACCGGTTGTCCGTGGCGTATCTTTATGGACCACCATCTAATGTTCAAATCTCACCTCTTTCAAAACTAACAGACCAAGTGCACCCACCACTTTACAGGCCAGTTACATGGAGTGAGTATCTTGGGACAAAGGCTAAACACTTCAACAAGGCTTTGTCCTCGGTCCGTTTATGCGCGCCTATAAATGGATTCGCGGATGCAAACGATCATAACCGTGTACGTGTTGGTTAAACATGTGTAACAACTATTCTTTGTCAATAAATCGAGGATAATGCGTTATGGAAGGGGAGAGTATAAACAAACAAGTGACTGTTTTCGCGACTTTTGTCTTGATCTATGATAAACATCGAAAAAATCCATTAATCGATGGAGGTAAACGACATATAGCCCGACACATTTGTGCCCCAAATAAGAAGGAAGATCCTCCTCCAAAGAAAAGATCAATTTGGCTAAATCATTGGGTCTAATACAGAGGGAAAAAGATGCTTGAAATAACATTATCAATAATTCCATTTTGAAAACTCCCAAAAAGTGAAACAAAACCTCCAAAATAGATTAGATTTCAAGTAAGATCAGCAAGTTGAAACATAGAGAATGTGAGGCTATTGTTGTCTCTTGGCATTTGTTTGTTTTCATACATATATTAGCCACATAAATTAGGGATTTTGGCAGTGTTTGTGAAGGTCCCACATGCATATGGTCCTTACTCTCAGCCAATAGCCATGTATCTTCTCTCCTGAGAAGCAAGTGTTAGTTTTTACAGTTTGGTTTCATGGTTTTCAAGTTGCATTAGAAAGCTATGAAATCCATACATTTTAAGCATTTTTATTCAATTGTAAAACATGTAAAAATATGAACTTGTGGATAGAAATTTTTGCAAATTTCCCATAAAAAAGTGCTCTCCTAAATAGGTGCTTTTAAAGGGCACTGAGTTGGAATCCCAATATGTTTTTTCAATCAAGAACCAAGTGGGTCTGATTTGTCCATTCAAAAATGGGGGCATAGGTTATGGGTTCGAATTTGGATTTTGCAGTTATTGATAACAAAGAAGTGTGTTATGTGGTGAAAGAAAAAAAGTAGACTTGTTCATCTAGTAAGATATATAGAATGCATAACTCATCCTTGTGAACATAACAATATTTTGATGGTAAAAATAATGTAATATTAAAATAAATAGTTATGGGTTCAAATTCTATTTATAAATATGTGATGATTATAAGAGTAGAATTGGTATAGAGTAGAAAAAAAATGTGTTCGTCGGAACATAACACAACAATAATTTTTAACCCGTAGATTTTTTCAAGTGTTCTATCCATTCTTCAGATATCCTTATCTTTACAACATAATCTATCATATGTATATGATTTTTTATTTTAATACAAAATTATAATAAAGTAATTAGTTTTTCATACTTCATATATAACTATAATTTATTATCTTTAGATACTAAATAAGTTCTTAAATTCTAGTAAATTCTCAAAAACTCTTAAATTTAATAATTTTCTATGTATTTCGTCTTAAATTTTAGGGTTATTGAATTTTAATAATCTCAAGTTTTATTTATTGTACGAGATTAATCCCAACTCAGTAAATGTTTACAAATACTTCTAACTTTAAGTTTATTTTCCTTCAATTATCTCTTACTAACTGAGAGATAACCCTATTAGTTTTTTGATAATGTAGACTGATTTTGTGACCAAAACAGTAAACAGAAAGTCGAAATTTATCATCAAATCCATCAATTTGAAACTTTCACACCAAAAAACTCATCAATCTTCATCTCGTAATTTGAACCACCGAACTCGTTGGAGGTAGATTTCAGGTGATAAAGAAGGTTAGACACTGGAAAATAGATCTAATTGAGACTAGGCGGTGCTAAAATTGAAAAATGGCTCAAAGTTGGCCTCATTTCTGTAAAAAAACAAACGATGGTTAACTCTTAGTTAGTAAGAGATCAATGAAGGAAAATAAATTCAAAGTTACGAGTGTCTGTTAGGGCTATAAACGAGTCGAGCCAGGATGGGCTCGAGCTTGAAGCTTATTGAGCCGAGCCGAGCCAGCTTGAAAATTTAACGAGCTCAAAACATTGGCTCGAGTTCGGCTCGTGAAAAGCTCAAGCCAGCTCGTGGCTCGTTCGAGCCGGCTCGATTTACACATTTTATTCAAATTTTCACATTAATTTATATGAAAACACAAAAAATATATATTTGGGCTTTTACATTTTATTGGGTACTCTGTACTTATAGGCACAAAGATTATTATTTTGAATATAAACAATTTACTATCCAATAATATATTTTTTAAACAAAATACTTAATGTTTTTAAAAAGAATCCATTTTTATTTTTACGAAAATATTTTTAAAATCCTAATATAAAAATAATAATCATAATAGTTGT
>BJCM01063865.1:0-14661 GCA_018326385.1 Flaveria bidentis
ACTAAACACATTAATGTCAAGTTGTATTTTGTGAGAGATGTGATTTGTTCTAAAGAGGTGAAGGTGAATTGGATTGGTACTGATTCTAACCCTGCAGATATGATGACTAAGGCACTGCCTGGATCAAAGTTCAAGTTTTGTGTTGATTGCTTAAGGCTTGGTTGAGTTTAAACCAAGACTTAGGTGGAGATTGTTAAGTAAATTCATGTTTTAAACTTGAGGGACTAGTTATGACAATAGTCTATAGTTGTCTGATAAGTCTGTTAGTTTAAGTGGCTTTTGTTTCTTTGTAATCGGCAGTTAGTTAACAGAGAGTTAGAGAACACAGTTAGTAAGCAGTGGGATTTCTTCCGAAGTCTGTTGTAATTCAATTTGATTGTTCATGTTAGTTCTTGATTTCTTAATAAGATTCATTTAATTTCTTGTTAATCAATTGGTGTTTACATAATAGGTGTATTGCATATACTAGAACAACCGAGGTAAACCGAAAGAAATTAGATGATCGAAGTATTCGGTTGGTCTACCTTGGAAACGAACCTGGATCCAAGGCATATCGGTTGGTTAACCCTACTACCAATAAAGTGATAGTCAGTCGCGATGTGAAGTTTGAAGAAAATTGAAGTTGGGACTGGAACACCAACAAGACTAATCTCCAACAAATGGATAATAAGATCAACTGGAACACCCCTAGCCCAGATCATGAAGATTTAGTCGAGACCATGACTAACACACTCGAAACCGATGAACTCCAAAACCCAAGTCATGTCGAAGGATTAAGCAGTTCAGACCAACAGTCATCCGAACAAGGCCCAGTCACATATAGCCCAGACTCAAGCCCACCCTAGCAACAACCAAGCCAAGATGAAAGCCCAATAACCCCTGGAGTCTCGGATACCCAACTGTTAAGAAGATCAGATCGAGTTCATGTTCTACCAGAAAAATACAAAGATTATGTTATGAAACAAGAAGAAACAAATCTTGACTTGGCCAATGAAGAACTGAAGACAATTATGACGTGCGTTTGGTGTAGGAAAGCCATGGACAAGGAACTCGATGCGATTGAACAAAACAAGACTTGGAACCTGATTGAACTAACAAAGGGAGCAAAGACGATCAACTTAAAATGGGTCTATAAGGTGAAAAGAAACTCGGATGGATCAATCAACAACTACAAGGCTCGGTTGGTAGCTAAAGGCTATGTTCAAGAGTTTGGGATAGACTATGACGAGGTCTTTGCCCCAGTAACCCGCCTAGAGACAGTTCGTTTGTTAATTACTCTAGCGG
The DNA here is from genome assembly GCA_018326385.1 of Flaveria bidentis. Taxonomy (NCBI): domain Eukaryota; kingdom Viridiplantae; phylum Streptophyta; class Magnoliopsida; order Asterales; family Asteraceae; genus Flaveria; species Flaveria bidentis. The sequence continues at coordinate 1,285 of BJCM01063865.1, forward strand.
CATATCGTGGATGGGAAATACATCACTTAGATGTGAAATCAACGTTCTTGCACGGTGATCTCAAGGAGGATGTATTCGTAAATCAACCGGAAGGCTTTGAAAGGAAGGGAGAAAAACATAAAGTATACAAACTCAAGAAAGCACTTTACGGGTTGAAACAAGCTCCGAGGGCATGGAATCTAAAGCTGGATACTTGTTTACAACAACTAAAGTTCTCGTGCTGCCTTCATGATCAAGCTGTATACATAAGAACGTCACCGTCTTCCCACCTAATAATCGGTGTCTATGTAGACGACCTAATAGTCATGGGGTCGAATACAAAAGACATAGCTGAGTTCAAAGAGCAGATGAGCAAGACGTTCGAGATGACTAACCTGGGGAAGCTAACGTACTACCTAGGGATAGAGGTAACTCAAGGACTCGATGGGGTTACAATTAAACAAAAAGGGTATGCTAGAAGAATCTTAAAGGATGCAGGACTCGAAAGCTGCAACCCTAACTATAGTCCGATGGATCCGGGTGTCAAGCTAGATAAAGATGAAAAAGGAGAAGAAGCTGAAGCCACCACCTATCGAAAAATAGTAGGTTGCTTATGATACCTGCTACACACAAGACCGGATTTTTCTTATTCGGTTGGTGTTGTAAGCCAGTACATGCAAACACCAAAACTATCCCATCAGTCTGCAATCAAACATATATTACGATATGTTAAAGGTACATTAGGGAATGACCTTAAGTACAACCGAGGTGATAGCGAGTTATTAAGTGATACAACGATAACAGTCATAACGTGGACAAAGAGGATGGTAGAAGCACAACCGGACATGTGTTCTACTTAGGAAAGTCCCCGATTACTTGGTGTTCTCAGAAGCAACAAATAGTGGCACTATCCTCTTGTGAGGCCGAATTCATGGCAGCCACCGCCGCAGCCTGCCAAGCAATATGGCTTCGGGAATTAATTTTCGAAATAATAGGGTCCCCAATACAGAAGGTGAATCTGAAAGTTGACAATTTGTGGGCTATGGCGCTAATGAAGAATCCTGTTTTCCATGGTCACAGTAAACATATACACACTCGGTACCATTTTATTAGAGAGTGCGTTTCAAAGGAACAAGTTGAAATAGAGCACATTCCAGGAGAGTTACAGAAGGCTGATATACTCACTAAGCCCCTTGCAAGAGTAAAGTTTCAAGAAATGTGCAAGCTGCTTGGAGTGAAAGATCACCAGACTACCATTCGAAAATTAGAGGGGTGATTGTTGGAAGCCATTGATCAAAGATCCACCTCAAACGAGTAAGGTTTAGGTGGAGCGGTAAATCCACGAGTATAGGTGGATTATCGAGTTTATCCAAAAGTTTGTTTGGATGAGTTTTATTCAAGTTAAAGTTTGTTAGCTAAGTTATAGCTAATAGATAAATACTTATCTAATTAGGTTTCGTTTGAAACAAGTTTTAGATTGGTATAAATACTCATATTGGGGTTGTTTTGTAATCAAGTTTTTGAGATAGTTTTCTTGGTTATCAATAAGATTGGGAGTTAAGCCATATTCGATCTTGTGATTCAAATACCAATTACTTGTGAGGTGTGACATTCCTAAAATGATGTTTGTGGGTTGCATATATTGAGTTGTGGTTTATTTGAGGCAATGTTAGCGATAATTGTTGATAGGGGTGGAACCTAAGCTTCGAACTTGGGTTTAATATAAGTTATATTCTCTACCAATTACAATGAAGTTTTTCCATAATTCTCTTTAAGAAAACTCAACGTTTATATTTTAAAACAACAAATAATTGTGATTGGGTTAGGCGAACCCTCTTTAACTCTTCTTTGGTTTTGCGTGAGTGGTGTGGTGGTGATAAGAAATGATAGAACTTGAAAAATTTAAAGAACTTAAGTAAAAGTAATCATATTTGACGTGAAGAGATCGTAACTAGATTTATTTTATTAAAATAGCGAGGTACACAAAAGATAACTCCAATATATTTTGAAAAGAAGGATAAGGTGATGTCACAATAGATTTTATTGTTTTGGTGACAACAAGATAGAAAAATAAGAAGTGACATGACTGAAGATGGAATAAACAGGACAGATTTTTAGGAGTAGAAAACAATGGCAAACCCGACTAGAAAACGATTTGTTTCATTGTCACTTGTATTTTTTTATTAATAACATCTTCGTGCGCTTTCTTTTGTTGATTTTAATATAAGGCAACAACATGAAAATTTCTTTATAATAAGTTCACAATATACGGATCTAATTTAATAAAAAAAAAGTAGACAAATTGATGACTTTTAAAACAACAAAACCAAAGGTGATCTTAAAAATATCCGTACTGTTTATCTAATATATTTTTACTTTAAGAAGAAAAGAAAAAAAACAAGGGTATATGATTTGTGACATTATATATATTCATCACTCGTTCCGTTTATTATTAGATTAGTATAAACGAAATGAATATACAATTGGGTGACTTATAAATAAGTTTTAATTGTTAGGTGACCTCAAACAATAATTGAATACTTGTGGAATTACTTAATCATATACTTTCATAAAAGAAGTTTGATATACTTATGAAAGATGTTCGGTTTTAGACTACAAAAATATTAACAGTTACTTCAAGTCATAGTTAACAAAAAGCTTTGTATAAGAACTAAAGCAAATTATCAGTAATCGTGTATTATAGAGTAATGACCACTAGTTTTGCTAACAATATTTTCTAATGCTACAATTGAAACTATTAATATTTACACATAACCTTTAACTAGCAGTAAGTCAGTAACTAACTCATTCGTTCTTTTCTCATTGGTTTTGAGAGAAACAAAGCAAGAGATAGTTTGCATTATGGATTAATATGATGTTTGTAAAAATAAAATAATTACATACCATCAGTATCATGGTATATCTATGATAAATTATCTTGATAGTAAAGCAATATACTTTCAATCAAGATTTAATCTAAGAATGAACGTCATGTAACTAGTATCGGTACTGATACCGGTTCCACACCAAACGAGTACCGGCCAAACAAAAACAATATCTGCGGTGGTTGATTTTACATAGTTTCGGTCTTGTACCAATAGAAAACAAAAAGTTTCAATTTGGTACTTAGACATGAAGAATGTTTTATGTTTCAAGTTTCAAAGTATGAGTGTTTTTATACAATATTGAGTCGTTTTTAAATGTTTTTGGTTCAATATATCAAATGAACTTGGTAACATTTTATGGACATTTCAATCTCTAAGCGAAAAAAAATGAAAAAACACACAAGCGGTAAAACACCAAAAAACAAACATGATAGTAAAAATACTAGAACCGTAGATTCAACGCGATACTCAATACTCACTTTTCCTCATGTATCAATTAATTTGGTAACGATACGTATATGTTGCCTATCTCACTACTTTAAATTCACAAAATACAGATATGATAGTTTTAAAAGGAAACTTTATGATATAACAAGAAGTATGTATGGAGTAGTAAAATAATAAAATACCATCCATCATTTATTTATTATTTATTTTATATCTTTTACCATTGAATGAAATAAGAAGAGATATTAATTAGTTTGCATGAGAACAAAACATAATTGATTTCCCCATTTATTCAGCTTCACTCCTCCCATCACCATCATCACCACCAACAAAAGCTCTGGTTTCATCCAAAAGGTATATTTTAATATTTCATCATCTCTTGTTTTCCCTACACCCAATTGTGTTCCTCCAAAATTACACAAAAATTAATTGGTCCCATGATTTCATCCCTTTCACCTTATCCGCAAGATTCTACCCTATAATTACCATGTTTTCAATTCAAATTGTGTCTTTATTGTTTGTTTCTTGAATTATATGTGTGTGTTTGATCTGTTTGGATCAAGCTATAGTACATAGATTTCTGGCTTGTGTTTCAAAATTGTGATAGATGCATTCAAGTATCACTATAACTGCATTGATCATTGGTATTCAACATAAATGAACAGATACCTCATACCAGTGATCCACAAGCTTTGTTATAAGTGTTTTTGTTTTTAATTTGTGTATGAATGGTTTCTACAATTTTGTTTTTGTGTATTTACCTTCTGTACATCTCCTCTATGAATATATGAAATTACATGACATTGATTTGGAATTTTGGGCAGAATTGACAAAATATCACTCCAATTGGATTTTATGGAGGATTACTATGATTTTATAGAATGGCTTGGAGTTGATATGTCCATAAAAATACTAATGTGCTTGGACAGCCCTAGTGATCTTGTTCGCGCCAGTGCTGTTTCAAGCTCGTGGCGTCAGTTTGGTGAGTTTCGAACACTTTGCATCAATATAGATCTCACAAGATTAGTTTTTGCTTTATATCTTCAAAGTATATATATAACATCCCATAATTGTGTTATTAAAAAGGTCATTTGAGAAACAAATGAATGCGGTATATCTTTTATCTTGATTCATTTTAGGTACTTAGAGGCCATGGAAACATATCAATAATTCTTAAAAGGCGGTGTTTCTAATTACTAAACTAGCTATAAAGATTGTAACATATGAACAATTCTTACATGGTGATGTTTCTAATATGATGCAGTCATCATGAATGGGCTTTCTAAACAACTTTGCACTCAAATATCTCCTGAAGTATCGAGTGTTGCTCATGTCGTTGAAGTGAATGACAGGATAAAGCCTCTACAAAATAGGCATGCAAGTTCAATGGAAGGGTCATGTTTAGAAAGAGAGCATAGAGTGTATGCACTTTTAGCAAGGGGTCTTACCTCGTTTACGAGAAAAGATTGCATATCAGAGGCAATTGTTGCATCTAGCACTGATAACTATCCTCAAGAAAGCATCCATCACACGTTAGAACCAGGTGACAGGGTCGACCAAAGGGCTTCTTATTGGTCAAGTGAAGGCGAAGTTGATCCAACAATACCTGAAACGCTGGTATATAAACTGAGTGCCCGTTTGTGTGTGGTTTCTGAGGTCCATATACACCCGTTTCAAGGTTATAACTGGAATTTAACTAAATTTGCCAATGATTAAGTTTTATGTTGTGCCTGTTTATTGACAATTTTCTTGGCTTGACAGCATATTTTCAGTTTGGTTTTCCTATTTACTCTGCAAAAGCTGTGCGCTTTCGATTGGGACATCTGAAGTCTTCTTATGAATTTGAAAAAAACATCAAAGACGAACCTTCGCCTCTTTTGAGGTCTATCTCCGAGAATGTTATGTGGACATATACATCACCATCGTTTCCTATGGCACATGTGAGTTGCATTCTTATTAGTTATTTATCATCTCATTTTTCTTTCTTCAGCATTATACCTGAGCTTGTAACCTTGATATAAGATACTTTGTGAACTTTGATATACAACCTTTATGGACACAAGTGGACAAAAAAGCTTTTTGGTCTTTTGTATCTCATGGATATTGAAAAACATCTTCCTTAAACATTATGAAGATATACATTAATCAGCCGTATAGTTCACAGAACAAAAATGTTGTTGTTGAGTCAATTCAATCCGGTGCAAAACATATAAAGGTTATCATTTTAACACGTCGAATCATGGTGTTGATGTAAACAGCAAAGCCGCCTGCAAAAGTTTAAGCTACCTCAACCCGCTCTATGTATCGGTGGGTTGCTACAGATAGAATTGCTAGGTAGGGTTCAGAAGCAAGAAATGGATGAAAAGTACTATATATGGTAGGTTCTTCGTCACCTTGTTAAATATGTTCACATGTGAAAATCCATAAATTTGAGCATGAATGAATATTTGCAGTGTGTCCCATGTTCAAGTTGTGGGGCGACCACTTTCACCTGCATTTGACGTGGATATAATCGACCTAAGCGGAAAGTGTACACTGAAATACTACCCAGATTCCGAGTATTGTTGTTCCACTATAAAATCTGAAGGTGAAGCAAGTAGCAGCCCATCTCGTTTCCGTTCATTCACTGCAAGTATAAGGGGTTGGGAACAAATGATTTTCAACACTTTACTTGGCGGTGGAGTGGTGGTTGGTAATGACGATTCGGATGATGAGGTTGTCGGTATAGTATAAACTGAGTACATTCTCCGTTTTTCAAGTAGCAGGTTTGTGTTAGATGTTAACGGTATATAGGTTTACAAATAATGATATCAATGTCTCGTAGAAGCCTTGTTTTTGCTAATGTATTTGTCACTGCTGTTATATGTTATGCATTTAGCTTGAAGCTATAACAGTTTACATAATTAGAACAAAATTTCATCCTAAATTTAGATGATTTGTTGATCTGGTCAAAGCGATTCATTAGTGCAGGTTACATAATTAAACACGCGTAAACAAATGCTGCGAGAAAATGTTAATTTACATTCAATGAGCTAAATCTACAAACTATTCTAATTAATTAATGAAAAAGACGACGTTAAACTCTTGATAAATCAACTCGCAACGGAACATTGGCAGTCTTCATGCACATAAACCGCCATCATATGCAAGTTATTGAATATTTTGTCTACAATGCAGCGGAACCGGTTAATAACCGGTAAAAGTTTTTTACAATTAATTATAAAAACCCATTTTTTATCAATAACCGGTTCCATATGTTGGGACATAGTATGGAAGAGGGGGGTCAATCGGTCCAGTAGAATTTATATATATATATATATATATATATATATATAGGAAAGCATTCTATTGAAAACCATAAATATGTAAAGAACTACTAAGAATCATATAAGCAATAGGCATAATACCTTGATAAAAATAGTAATACTAAAAGATGATGGTTTGATTCTATTTTTTCATAATTTCTTTCATTTTATCACATCTCTCCTTAAATCGTTTAGAAAAACTACAATATGTTCATATATGTAATACAATGTATATGCATACATGCACATTATCAAAAGACTATAGATATCATGATTTTTAAAATTTTATCTGTAGTAAAATTACAAGTATTTTGATATATTTATATAATAAATAGTACAAGTGTTAAAGTGGTTCTTTCTAGTTCTTTATAGATTTATGGTTCTCAATTGAATATCCCTATATATATATATATATATATATATATATATATATATACACACACTGTGTTTTAGCGGTTTCCAATCGACCCCGTGTTTTTTAGTGCCGACCCCTACAAGAAAAACTTTCCCATCCCTAAATCCAAATAATTTTTTTTTCAAAATTTTTAACCCACTAACAATTATATTAAAAGTTGGTTTTTGTTAAAAGTAATTAGCCCAAAAATATAATTACCACTTAATTTTATTTTAAATCAAATTTACGAAGTCCATTTATTTAGAATATCTTTCATGGTATTCTTTCAAACGTAACTCATTTAGCTTTATCACCATAATAAAAATGACGAAATTAGATGGAAATGTTAGATGAAAGATCCATGTCAACCACGAGATCATAAGTTTACACAACGTATATCTTTTAGAGAAACATGATGTGATCAAGTTTGGAATTTTGTAGAGTATATGTGAAAGATAGATATGACATTTGTTTGTTTATAAATTGTTTAAAGAACATTTGGAAATCAAATGTTTGCAATAGATCATAGATAACAACTATTAAATATAACATTTTTATCATTTTTTAAATGAAACATTATCATTGTTGCTTATCTTATAATGTCATTGTATTTCATATATGTGATCCATCCCGAACCGAACGTTCCTACATCAACTTATACTCGAGAACCAAAAAAAAAAGGGAAATTTTTCTGAGTCCGTCACTAATTCCATTTGATTAGAACAAACCGGTTAGGTTTGTCAATAACTCAATACCGATTATTAACGTAACCAATTAATTCAACAAAAACTGATTTTTGGGACCAAAATAACCAGTTCGATTATCAACCAAAACGGGTTTTTTCACTTTAACCGAAACGTGCACCTCTAGTATTATGCACACCATCTTTTTATTGTTATCACTCAGCTCTCAAAATGAGCCACACCTGTACCCTCTTCGTTACTCCCTTCACTGTTTCTTCCAATTTTGCACCCAAAATCGACCACAAATCTAGTCATCTCCATTACAAGATTCCCAAGAACACAAGAAAATCATCCAAAATAAACTGTTCTGGTGTCGACAACTCTCAAAATCAACAGGAACAGCTTAATCTCTCTGTTCTTCGCTTCACTTTAGGGATCCCCGGATTGGATGAATCATATTTACCCAGATGGATTGGCTATGGTTTTGGATCACTTCTTGTTCTCAATCACTTTGTGAATTCGAATTTAACCACCGTCACCCCCGCGCAGCTTGTGAGTAATCTATCGCATTTCTTTGATCACTCAGGAATTTCATCGAACAGTTTGTGTGCAATCGTGCATAAAACGAGAATCTTTACCTTTTCCCTAAATTTTTGTGATGAATTTTGCTTAATTCATGGTGGGTTTTCAGAGAACAGAAGTTCTTGGTCTTTCTTTGGCAGCATTCTCTGTTATGCTTCCTTACTTTGGTCAGTTTCTTAAGGTAATGCATAACTTTCTTTAAGCTTGCTTTCACTTTATTGATAAATTGGTCACTTGAACTTCAAAGTTTGATACCAAATTGGTTAATTTTAGGTAATTTTGGTATGATGCTAACGAAATTGAATGTTTTTTTTAACATTGGTTTTTGTGGATTGAATGCCTTAGATGAGTTAAACATAATGCAGGGTGCTAGACCAGTGCTTCAAGCAAGCATTCCTGAAGGTGCTGAGCAAATCTTCGCGATGTCACCGAATATATCTGATACGATTAGGGAGGATTTAGCCTGGGGATCGTATACTCTATTGCGTAACACAAACAGCATTTCTGTGGTAATTTGGAACTACCACTTCCATATTGGTTAACACATTGATAAATAACTTATAACCACAGACAGACAAGTGTGATTCTTGACATGCTAATTCTCTTGTTCTTGATCTAGCTTATATTAATCGATGATGTACTGTGTGTACGTGGCTATTGGAATACACCCAAAAGCATTGATTTGTCGAAGGACCGAGCAGTTGAATGGTTTAAAGAACAAATGCAACGGGTGGGCCTCTTTAATTTGACAGATACCCTTTATTTCCCTCAAAGATCAGGTAAATTGTCACAACTAGTGGTATTCTAAATGTTTATTTAATGGTTAAATGTTCAATGAGCAGCTGTTGTTTAATGTTTAATTTGTTTAAAACAATCGAATTTGGACAATGTTTCAGAATCTGAGCTCTGGGAAATGCTTCCTGAGGGTACGCGTTCCCTTTTGGTTTTGCCTGTGATTAAAAGTCGAGATGAAGATGGGAACTCTAAGGACAAGAGTTTGGTGTTCGTCTTGTTGGCATCTACCATTAATTATGCATATAGCAACAAAGACAGAGCCTGGATAACAGCCATTGCTAAAAAGTTTTGAGGTAATAGCTTTTGGTTGTGTTGTACAGTTTGAGATTGTAGCAAATGCTGTAATTTCTGAATTGTTTGACTAAATTAGATTTTCTTTAAGAAAATAATAGATTATATACGGGTATATTGGTTATATGCATATACACCGTGGTAGAAATATAGAATCAAGTTGATAATTTGCTCCTAAATATTAGATAATCATAAGCAGAAGTTAATTATGTTTTTTTGGACAGCAAAGCAATGAATGATATATTATATGAAAACATCTAGCAAGGAGCTAGATAAGAATCAGTATTCCAAGACCATTTATCCTCCTCATTTGAGAGATGGCATTGAGCCGACAGAGTTATGATATTCTGCAGATCGAAGACTCACCCGTAGTAGACAGAGGCGATTTCTAGTTCCACATAGAAGCATATCCAGACCCAGGTTGCATGATACCTCTGCTAGAGCCCGTCAGCTTGACCAATTGTCCAACCAAAAGAGTGACCTGAGTTATTTACCAATTTTGCATGATACGAGGGAATTAAGATCTAGTCTATAGGCTGCAAGTGTCAGCCCAGTTTGGCAATGCATTGTCACGGACCCTATGCTAGAGTTTTGTAAGGAATACCTCTCCATACTTCTTGACTGCCATGATTCCTTTTGATCGCTTTAGCCCAAAAAGAACATACGATCCAATTTTTAACCTCGAAAGCCATTTTGTGAGAAGTGATAAATTTGCAGCCCTTAGACTACCTATTCCTAAGCCGCCTTGTTGTTTGGAGCAAGAAGCCTAGACCAAGCCACCTAAACAAAGCTTGTTTTTGTCGTTGGACTTTCCGCAAAAGAAACTTCATTGAATTCACTTCCGATGAGTCAATTACCTGCAAAGTAGCCTTGAAAAGGGAAAATCAATATAAAGGAGAGCTGCCAAGTACAGTTTTGACAAGAGTCAATCTCCCATCAACGGATAAAGGATTAGTGTCCGCTTCCAATTAGAGAGCCTCAAGGACATTGATCAAGAATTGGTTTTCATTTTTTGATGATTTTCATATAAGACCCAACAGGCGAACCAAGGTAAGTGAACGAAAGCAAACCTGTTAAGATTGGTTATCTATGCACTAGAACGCGTCATTGCTACTTGGGGTCGTAACAACTTTTTGTTACGGACATCCATTGCTCCAAATGGATCAAGATCTTCTTGAGTATCTGAGCTCAAACTTGACACATGCTTTTATTGAGTTTGAGCTCAAAATGCATTATATTCTTCTAGAACGGCTAGTTCAGTTGATAATATTATGAGACATAATTTACAGATATTAGTTTGCAAACTGTTTTATCAAGATATTCAAGCTTAAGGTCAAGTCGAACTCGTTCAACATACGCATATTCACTTATCAAGATATTCAAGCTTAAGCTATAGAATCAATTTGAGCTCTCATTCGGTTCAGCCCGTTTTGCACCCCCCACACGTCCAACATACGCATATGCACTTATCTTTGTTCTGTTTAAATGAACTGTAAGTGAGAAGAGCAACATACTAATCTGCGAAAACACAGCATGTAAACAAACGTACATACGTTATCCATATGCATTTACGTACATGTTATGTGGTACATATACGGATGACAATTGACAAAAGGACAATGGGAAGTTAAATTCAATGCTGACTCCTTCATAATGGAAATGGTCCAAGAGACTGACTCATTGGTCCAGACTGGATACAGGTCTGAAATGGGCCCAAATACAAATATCACTTAAGTGACCTCTTTCTAAATCTATTATTGAGTTTTCTGGGTGACGCTCCTTTCTATTTTGGCCTCTTCTTTTGAATTTTTTAAGTAATTATGACTAGAGTTACACCGACGCTACTCGACAGCACCACAATTGATTTCTCACAATATTTCAATGGAGTCATAAACGCTTAACGCGAATAAAAATGGTATAGGTACTAAAAGTAACAACTTTTTAAATAAAAATTAACAAATGAGGGGTCGCATGGATCGAACCCAAGGCCAACGCCCCTTTTAATGATTATGCTCCCAATACTTTGTTCTACCTTTAGAAATTAGAAAAGATCAAAAAAATGTTGGTCTTATTAATGAGCGACACATATCACACTCAACCAATAATGAATTAGTATTATTCCTCTTAATTTAAAATGTATCATTATATAATGGTTGATCAAGACGGGTCAAAATAATTACATAAAGGTCGACTTTGAGACTCAATTCCATCATTTGAGGGCCCTTTTCAATTTTTCCCTAATTACAAGTTCTTTGTGAAATTAAAGGATTTAATTCTTTATATATAAGTAATTTTTTTAAGTGCAACTTAAATAACATAGGAGTATTGTATACAAGGATACTTTTGTATGTGAAGTATATGTTTATTAGTTAAGTTAAGACAACCAAAAGAACTACTCTAAAATATTATTAAAGTCGAGAAAGTTGCAAAAACATATGATATTATGTAATGCGGATATGAACTAATTGGCATTTGGTCCAATGGTACTCGAGTGTATACTAGTTGTTTCATCCTTTAGAAGTCAATGATTCAAATCTTGTAATAGATAGATTAGATGGATTTAGGAGTTGTTAAAAAAATGTAATGTGGATTGGAAACTACAATCTACACAAGGGAGAATATGTCACACCGTTTTTTCCTTGCCGATGAAGAGGGTGGTATTCGCCTCTTGGCAACTACCTTACATCATATACTTTCTCTCATTGTTTCACCTTTGGGCGAACACTCAACACATGACATCGCTTCAAACCTTAGAAAACTATCACCAAAAACTCACCCCCACCCTCAAAACCGCAAGTTCTCACAGTCACGAAAATAAAAGTTGGTTTAATTTAGTGTCTCATGCTATCATTATTCTTTTCTAGAACACTTACTTCATACCTCCATAATCCTAGTATGAAACCTATGCATTTTGTTTATAATGGAACTTGAACCCTTGATCTTATATGAAGAGATAACTTTCCAACACCCTACTAATCTACATTTTTTCACCTTAAGACTTGAACCCTCAACCTCATGAGGGCAAACAACTTTTCAACACACTTTAATATTGCTGAGCCACAAACCCTTTGATCACAATTGCCTTTGGTGCCCCGCCTGTTTAGAAGTTGAGTTGAAGTATAGTTTGCGGTTTTTGGTAACTTTGTGATTGCCATTTGGTTTATAAGGCAGGGGTTTTTTTGTGAGTTTTTAGGGCAAAGTACAATGGTTACATGTCTTTGGGGCTTGCATCATATTTGTCTATGACCATGGAATCATTGATGAGTAAAGTATACAGGCTGTTTTAGCAGGGTGTGGGATATTGGGAACATAGCACATGGCACATGGCTATTGCTTTTCTTTTAAAGTCTTTTGCAGGTCATGTTTTTTTGGTTTTATGCAGGTCAACTTTTGGCAAACTTAGGTTTGGTTATGCGTGCTTCTGGGAACATATTTAAAATAAAAAAAAAACAATGTATTTTTTAGGTTAAGTCATGCACAAAAAGAAACATAACATTGGTTTGTAACATTTTGGTTGGTTAAAAGACTTGCAACTAACGCTGTCTTTTTTGATTCAAGGGTCATGATGGTTTCCTGTTTAGTCGTATCTTGGGAAGCACCATGAACCCAAACACACTGTTGTTCAATCGAATGACGGGGTGAAATTGATTTTTGAATAGAGCTCTCTGTTTTTTTAAGATATGTTAAAGTTGTAATTGGTTTTTAGGTTTACTTTAACTTTAAGTCAATACTTTAACAGATGTACTATGCAAAACCAGATTGAGTTCTTAACACCATACATATACTTTTACTTTAAAACATATAATTCTAAAATGTATTATTATTTTTGGTTTGCCATACATACATTGTGTTGGGGATCGACGATCTGGTTTGAACAATTAGGTTATAATATGCAGCGGAATCGTACAAAAATTAGACGAAATCTAAGCAAGAATACTAAGAATATTCAATCAAACAGTGACGGCTATAAAGAGTGAGTTTTCGGCAAAGATACTGTATCAATTTACTCGCAAGCT